>JAKSZP010010971.1:0-73707 GCA_022478985.1 Massospora cicadina | reverse complement strand
ACCCTCCTCAAGTCCCAGCTAGAGAAATCCCTACGACAAATTAATGGGCCAGAGGCTCATCAAACCTCTGAAAGTTCATCAGTAGCTCAAAATACTAATTTTTGGATGGCTCAATGTGAACAATATCTGACAAATCATGAAAGTCAGACACCCACAACTTATATCACTGAGCGATTTAATAAATTGGAGTGTGACATGAGAGGCAAATGACCAAGTTGAGAAGACATTAGCCAAGTCTACCGTCGCCTCAATGAAACTTAGAAACGCTGTAACACTCTTACAGAAGAGCCGAAAGTTGAGATTGAAAAACCACCTCAGAGCACTGAATGCAAGGAGCTGAAGGAGGACTTTAATTGGCACATTGGAGTATTAGAGGATGAGAGAAAACTCTAACAAACTTACTGCTCATCCGCTTGTCAGCAAATTCATGAGCTGTACATCCGTGTTAAAAACTTGGAGAGTAATAAAGATGTTTCAATGAACTATTAATTTTCTGAATTGTATGCCAAGACTTATCTTGGAGGAAATGGAGCAGCATCTTAATCCTCTAAAGGACCAATTATGCTGACTTGTGCATAAAATTGAACAGAGAAATACATGAACCAATAATTTACCAAATTTGGAGCTCTCAGAGTACACGTCATTAAAGAATTTGGAGGCCACTACCTTTAATCCTACTTAAAAGACAAGTTTACACCTGGTGAAGGGAGTATCTCATTCTTCACTTATATTTATAAAGCTGTAATGGAAGACCTTCCATTACAGCATAAGCTTAAGCTTATATTATATTGATTAAGCTATATGGCTCAAGAGGTTATGGTGCCTCATATGGAAGACCTGCATAATTGGAGAGAAGTGAAGGAATCGCTCATCAAAAAATTTAGTTCCAAGCAAAGCCTGAGTATGAAGAAACAGGCCTTTATGAGATTTTCTACGCTAAAATTGAACTCTTTTTTAAAATTTGCTGATCACTTATATATCAAGAAAAAAATGCTATTTACCTCAAAAATGCTTACTTTAGATGATGCTATAGCCGCTGCTGTTTCTGGTTTACAAAACCCTGATATAGCCATGCATTTTATATCTGTCAAAAGAAGCTCAATTCCAACGCGAGCATTAATGAAGCCCTTCTCTTTGTCATTTATATACACAAGCCAAAGACCTCCCAAAAGGCCTTCACAAACCCTAGAATGTATACCGTGGAAGAAGCAAAGCCTAAAAAGTAGGAGAAGATAAGGTGCAACTACTGAAATAAGAACAAACATACTGAAGATATGTGCCTTAAGAAGACCCATTCCCTTGATGAGCAGGGAAATAAAGGTTGGCTTAGGGTCAGGTACCTTTAAAGCTGGACAACCCAAAGTACCTGAAAGCAACAGATTGCCAATTTCTCATCTCATTTTCATTGAGAATGAACTATTGAAAACTCTGAAAGGAGCTACGAGGATGCAGGTTATTATATTTTGGGCTCACCATTGTGCTCGCCATCAAGACTTCTTGAGCGTTAAAATATTGACAATGCCCAGGTTCTCAGAGGCACTTACCTCAGTCAGGTTATCAGGTACCTTGGAGTAATTGATATCGCTGTTAGAATTTCTACCCAAATTGGAGATTCAAATGAGTTGGATAATGAAATTTGAACCTAAACTGTCCAAAAAGATAAAACCATAATTGGGGTAATACTCAACTAAATTCAAGCCATAAAATTGGGGTTTAAACCCAATCTATGCAGCAAATGAATCCCAATTAGGAAATGAGAAGTAGATCTTGGCTTAGTATGCATGGAGATGGACCTGGTAACCTCCCAGATCTCTCCTAGATTTCTTTCTAAGAAGAAGTATACTCTCTTTTTTCACAATTTTAAGTTAAATTCATACAACATTTATTAAGGGAATACCACTCCAGATATAGCATCTGAAGTAAAGACTTTTTGACCAATAAGAGCATAAAAGGTATATTCCAACACCCAGGAGCTTAAGGTCAACTGGTATATAAATTAAAAAGGGACAAGAAGTCTAAACTCTTGATCCTAACAAAACTGGTGCTTCCTGCCAGGTACATCCCATGTTCTCAGTGAAAAATAAATAAAAATTAAAAATAGCAATTTAGCGTCAGATCTCTAATAAGGTCTGTAAGACCTTAAATTCTTGAAAAATCTACCTGCTATGATGCAAGGGATGGAGCAACGAATTCTCGCCCCAGAAGCACCAACTCAAACTTCAAGATGCAACTACCAAGCTCAAAAGCGAAATTCAGCAGTTATCCCCTCTCATTGCCACCAAATTGGCCCTTTGTGCTACTTGTGATCAGTTAGACTCAATTATTGAGGATATTAAGACCTTACAAAATAAAGTGGACGCCCTCCACCCTTATGAAATGAACAGCAGTCTCAGTTCCTCCTTAAGTGAAAATGTCCCCCAATGTCAGTTCACATTGTTCAGCTTTTAACACCCCAGTGGCATATTTAAGCCTTTGTTCAAAGAGAAGTATGATCCTGGAAAGTGGAGCATTTTCTCTTTCTTATTTTATTATGAAATTGTATTGAGGAAGCCACTGACACCCAACGTCTCAAACACCTAATTAACTGTCTTAGTCGTGTAGCTCAAGACATTGTGGTACCTCATCTAATGCATTACCAGACTTGGGATAACGCCAAGACTGCCTTGCTTCAGAAATATGGGAGAGACCTAACTTTATCAAACCAAAAGCAAGCTTTTGTGGGCATAAGCTTTAATTGGGGAGAGACCACCACTGAGTTTACTCACAGTTTTTGCCTTGAAGCTCGAACGTTGGTTGCAGGAAAGCATCTTACGTTAGATGACGCTATCACTGCTTCGTTTTCAGAGTTTAAAAATATGCCTAACATTCTACTTTATCTTAAAGCGGTGAAGTCTAACTGGACGTCTCTCCTCCATAAAAAGAAGCTATTTTGGAGATTCCAGCTGACCTACTCAAACCTACTGGGCCCACTTGTTTTCATAATTATAACAAACCTAGGCTCCAAGTGTTAGTGGTTACACCCCCAAGTCGCCTACACCTGAATTATACTACACCCATTTCAAGAGAACCAACCACACTGTAGACTTCTGCTGAGTCCTTCAATATAAGTCAGCAAAAGATCAATCTGTATAGGGCACGAGGCTCCCTATGCTGATAAGTTTAAGTGCCTTAAGTCCCTTGTTCTAGCTCTAGCTCTATTCCAAGCACTTCAGGATGTTTTGTTATAGCTGCGCCTGCAGAAGTTGACGTATCTATTTCTATTAAAGGAAATAAAAATCTCCAGATTTCTTGCTTTTATGTTGTGAAGTTACCTAAACAAATTTTGGCGGTTAGCTCTTCTATGGAAAGCCACGCACTGGTAGATAAAACTTTAAAAGCATTAAACATCCCTGAGATTGGCTGCCACAGAATCCTCCACTAGCTTTGCTACAAATCCCTAATGACAGTTTACTTGTTGTTAATTCCCAGTTTGGATTTTTTATAGTTTGAGTCGAGGTAGTCATATATAAGGTTAAAGTCCTGGTAATAATTGATACTGCTTCCGCAGTTAACGTTATTTAATACCAACTTATCCATAAGGTAAAAAAAGGCTCCTGAATATATCTACAAAGCTAATTTGTTATGGCCAGTAACCAGTCAACTAAGGCGATAGGAGTATATTATAGTTACACCTTTGATTTGGGAAACTTTTAATTACCAGCTCTGCCATTGCATTAAAAAATAATACTTATGAGTTACATATTAGGGTTTGACTGATGCGGGAATTTAATTACATTATCAACCAAAAAGAATAATACCTGTCCCTACTAGGCTATTGGATCTCATTGATATTCAAACTCCCCATTAAAAGTAAAAAAGCCCTGAAAAAACGGACATGCCTCCTTGAATACCCGTCCTCCATTTTCAATGTTGAATACCAAGTTTTAAGGGAAAACTGAGTAACCCCCGGAGGGAGTGGATGCCAAAGATGGGATCCTTCTATATGCTCCACATCCTATCAAAATACCCTCTGGCTCACAAGTTATTGTAGATACAAGGATCCTGATTCTCATCCCTCCTAATCAAAATCTTGGACTTAAATGGACACCCAAACCCTTCAATTAAAGAAGCGTTGACATGCACAGGTATTTTGGATCCCGCCTATGAGATACCTATCTCTACCTTCTAGGGAATTTAACATATCATAACCTCCAAGTCCCTCAGCATGCCCCAATCGCTTATGTAAAAAAATGCTTCATTGAGAATATCACCAATGTGAGCTGTTTTGGCTCTTTACAAGATTTAGAATTTTGATCCCCTACCCACCATAGCTCTGGTTGAAAGATGGATTGGATATAATCTTATCCCTAACAAACGCCAGAATGTCAACGACTTCCTTGAGAAGTATGGCAATATTTTTTCCTTGGGACCAAGTGACTATGGAAAAACTTTTGAGGTAATTTATCAAATTGAGACTGAGGCTCACCATCATTTAAATCCTGGCCATACCAAAAATCTAAAATGTAGGAGGCTCAAGTGGCCTTAGAGTTACAGCAACTGTTGAAGGCCAGTTTACTAGTACCTTTTAAAAGCCCTTAGGCTTCCCTTTTAATAATTCAGAAGAAGGATGGTAGCCACCATATTGTCATGGATTATCACTGTCTAAACTCTATCACATGATAAGACAGATCCATTGCCGCATATATATTATTCCTTACGCTTGATGTCATGGTCCCACTATTTCTCAGCTATGGATCTCGCCAGCGATACTGGCAAGTTAAATTTTCACTATAAAATCATGAATAATGCTATAAACCTGAGTGAAGGTATATTTAAGCCCACTTAAATGCCTCAGGGCTATGTAATGACTCTGCTACCTTCCAACGCGCCATGGACGAACTCTTAGGCGATTTAAAACGCTCCTGTGTGATTTTTTATCTCAACAATATTACCGTTTTTGAACATTTATTGAACATCTAGACCACCTCAGGCAAGTCTTTCAGTGGTTATGGCTGTTGTCGTTAAAATCAAAGCTGTCCAAATGCTCTTTCTTTCAGAGTTAGGTGGTTTTTTTAGGACATAAGGTAACTAAAGCAGGAATATCCCCAATGGACAACAAGGTCCTGGCCAGACCCAATTTATCCCCTAAATCCTTACAAGACGTAAAAGTTTTCTTAAAAATAATGGTATATTATCGCCAGTTTATACCTCACTTTATAAACGCCTCTAAGTCTATATCGCATCTACTGAGAAAAAGGGATACCCTTTCAGTAGAAGGAATAGAAAAAAAAGGTCTTTGACATACTACGCGTTTCTTTCCCACTCTCCATTACTTATATACCCAAATTTTGATAAACCCTTTCTCCTCTTTACCAATTCTAGTGATATAGCCATAAGAGCTATTCTATCCCAGCTTGATGAAAACTTTTTGGACCATCTTTTCGCCTACTATAGCAAGACCTTATCCAAAAACAAATACAAATATATCAATATGGAATACAAATGCTTGGTGGTCCTACTGGATATTAAGAATTTCTAAACTTATTTATACAGGAAAGATTTCACCTTAATTACTGACCATGCCTCCTTGCGATGGCTACAGAAAATGAATGACCCTGATGAGAGATTAGCCCAATGGGCGTTAAAACTTCATAACTATGACTTTTTAATAATCCACCGACAAGGACCCATACACCAAAATGTGGATTGCCTATCTCAATCTCCCATAAGAACTTTAGCTGACCCTGAAGAGAATTGACTCTGTGACATCCTAACACAATCGCATTTATGAAAGGATGAATCCCCAACCCTTCAGAAAGAATTAGCTAAGAAATTGGCAAATATTTAAGTCATGAACAGCCAGTTATGTAAACTTGTGTCCAAAAAATGGGTGACCTATGTATGACCTTCATATTGAAATGACGTCATATTAGAACAACATCATCAAGTTGGCCACAGGGGAATTTGAAAAACTTACCAGTGGCTCAAGATTCAATGTTACTGTGAAGGAAATGTTGTTTCAATCCAAGGTGTATTAGAGTCCTGCCTGGTATGTAAAAGCCAAGTTGAACCTAATCCACGATCTCAACATCCAGTGGTTCCACCTTGTGAACCCTTCCATACTATTATAATTGATGTTGTGGGACCTCCCTCTAGCCTCTAATGATCATTGGTTCTTTCTTCTAGACGTGGATCATTTAACTAAGTGTATCAAAGCTGTATTACTACCATCAGCTTTGGGAAAAAGCTACAGCCACATTTTTATACAATTGGATTATTACCAGCATGGGTGCCCTAACGTAATACTTTCCTATAATGGACAAAACTTCCAATTGTTGTTGGTGAAAGATTTAGCCAATTGATGGAAACTATACTGGTATGATCCACCCCCTACCATCCTGACCCAATGAAATGGTAAAGCTGGCAAATGGTACTTTAACTGCAACACTTCAGAAAATGGATATGGATGACCCCCTTCATTGGTCCCAATATTTGTCTAGTGCGATTCTGGCCAATTAGGATAGGCTATCATCAAATAATTAAGATGTCACCTTTTAAGCGTTGTATGGAAGTTATCCCTGGATGCCTTCTAAAGTTCAGGTTTGCTTGACCAAGCCTCACTCAAAGCCCCTGAAGTCACTATGCAAAGTATTGCCATTGAAATTATCCGTCTTTTGGCTCTGGATTCGACCTATCCGCTATGACTAGTAGAGAAACAAATCAATTTATTAACAGACATGAACCTCTGCATACCTTCCAACCAAGTGACCTAGTCCTTTTCTACCATCATTGGACAAGAGGTCATGATAACAAATTGGCACCAACTGGTTGAGGGGCCTACAAATTTATTTATTGGCGGGGCAATAAACACTCAATTGTAGAGGTCATTTAGGGTACTGCGGTATATTGTGTACATAGTCGTTTTCACTTTCCAATCTATCCCCTACGCCAAGATCTAGAGGGGGATGTTGTCAGGATTCCTACCTAAATTGGAGATTCAGATAAATTGGATGATAGAATTTGAACTCAAACCGTCCAAAAAGCTGAAACCATAATAAGAGATAATCTCCAACTAATTTCAAGCCTAAAAATGGGGTTCAAACATGATCTATGCGGCAAATGAGTCTTAATTAGGAAATGAGAAATATATCTTGGCTTAGTATGCATGGAAATGTACTGGGTAACCTCCCAGAACTTTCTATAAATTTTGTTTTAAGCAAATAAAGATTAATCTCTTCTTTTAACAATTTTAAGTTCATATTAGCCAATATTTATTAAGGTAATACCACTCCAGACATAGCATCTGAAGTAAAGACCTTTCAAACAAAAAACACAATAGGGATATTATAACATCCATAGCTTTGGGTCACCTGGTATATAAATTAGAAAGGGACAAGAGGGCTAAATCCTTAATCCTGAATATCACAGATGATTCTGATCAATACCTTCTCTGTTGCTCTGACCCATCTTGAGTGTACACGGTCTACTAATAATCTAGAAGAATTATCCTGTATGTTCCTGGAAGCTCAATGCAACGTCACACCTTAAAGAGGTGTTAATTTTCCCTCTGAAGTATGGAGGAACCATAACCATTAAATGGAAGTGGTAAACTAGAAGGTCTAAGTTATGGCCATCTTTGATATGGGATCAACCATCAATTTTGTCTCATCCTAACTCATCAGGAAGAGCAGGATTTCCTTTGACCTTGAATACACTCAAGAATATGCACCACAGGTCTAAACAACACCAAGGAGATAGGTGCATATTCACCTCTTCCTATTTTTGTTGGCAAGTTAGTTTTCTCAGCTCTCACGTTTGCCTTGTATTTAGCCAATATGACATACTATTGGGATGCAAATTAATGATCAGATATAAAGGAGTCAACAATCTGATAGGAGGACATTTACCACTTCTTAATCATGAAGTTCCCTTTTTACTGGATAATAAAGACTCCAGCAAGTGGAATTACTCTTGTCAGGTAAAGTACCATGTTTCCACTTTACTTTAAAATATTCTGCCTCTGAAGGAAATAAAAATTGCCTGAATTGGTAGATGCAGCAGAAACCATACTATTTTATGCCACAGAGGAGGTAAAAATTAAACCAGGAGAACTAAGAGTGGTTTTTACCAGCATAACCCTGAATATACCCCAAGCTGCTTGCTACATATTACTAGTGTCAGTGAGTAAGTAGGTTTGAACTAAGAGTTTTACCAAGAGTCCTCAATCCACTTATAAGAGGCCTATTGAGTTACTAAATGGAAGGCTTTCCACTCAAGCTATATTAGTCAAGGACTTTGTAAAAATTAAGAGAGGTCAATTACTTCCTAATTATTTTTTTCTTCTCAAAGTCACTTTCAAGAAATTTTATTAGAAAAAAAAGAAAAGCAAGTAAACATCTAGTGATCAAATGCCAACCATGGCCATTCAATCCCCAATGACATCGGATTCGCCACTGGCCGCTCCAGTGTGGGGCAGTTGTGAAACCCCACCTAGCATTTTCCATCCGGTGGGAAAACATGCTCAGTCTGGATTGTCCAGTCCAAATAAGTCCTTGGGTTGGTTTAGTCTAATCAAGGATCTCGCTATCCACCTGGCATGAACCCAGGTGGTGCCTTGCAGCCCACTCATTCTCCCCCGCTCCCAGCTCCATTACGGCCTTCAGGTTGAGTATGGCAGATTGTTCCCATATGAGGAACATGCAATTATTGACCTGGCCCAGGCGGTGATGCAGCTTGCCAGCTTCATTGACTTCCACCCCATTAAGGGGTATTTCAACCTTAGCTTCACCTGCAAAGCTGATGCTGCCACTGAGGCTACTGTTCCCCTGGTTTTCAAGGGCATGCCCATTCCAACCACATGCACCCAGCTCCCCACTGACATGGCAATGGTAGTCCAATTCGCGGGGTTGCCCACTCACCTCCCCCCACAGTACTCCATCAGGAGTTAATGGATGGATTAGCCGCATATGGCTCCAACCCCATCCTTCAATTCATGGTCCCCAATGGGGCCACTCGCCTAGCTGGGCCTCGGGCATTTGCCACAATCATCCCCATATATTTTAAAATTGCTTTGTTGATTCCACCTTGAGTCATCATACCCTCTGCCCCCACCCACCCATTCTGGGCCCATGTAGAGGGCGGAAGAACAATCTGTTCTTCCTGCTTTGAGTTAGATCACTAAAAGTTCAAATGCCCCTCCCTTGACACTTCCTCAGACCCAGCGCGGTCATCGCAAGGCCCCCAATTTTCTTCACACCCCACTACTTTTCTGACATGGGGTACAATCCTACCCCCCCCTCCCCCAAAGCCTGCTGCTGCCTTGGTGCATGCTGCAGTCAATCAGCCCCTCACTCAGGCCAGTGCCACATGCACCTCGCCCAGTGCCACTTGCGCCTCATCCGATCAGGGATTGTCTTGGACTAATGTGGGTTCCCACGTTATTCTGCAACTTGCCAGTCACACCACTTCAATTTGCTGACCCAAATTTTGAGTTTGATTTGAACCCATGGTCCTCATTGGCTGAAACTGATGAAACGGGTAATTTTATAGAGGCCTCACAACCCACTTATGACGAATTTTTCCAGAGTTGGACTCCCAAACTGGTCACTCAATAATATTATGCCCCCCAGATGGACGCCGTGGAGTTCCGCTTGGGCCACCAGCTTGCTATCGCAGCAGCCACTTTGAGGTAACCACTATCCATGAAATGGCAGAGTCATCTTTAGCAGCACTAGCCATGGAAATCCCACCCCCTATCCTCAGGACATCCACAACCATAAACCACAAAATGGCCATTGAAGTTGCCCACAGGTGCGCTAAGGATGCCATCCAGAGAGTAGTTTCCGCCTTGCAGTCCAAACTTGAGTTACCCAAGCCTCCATGGCTTCACTGTTCCAGCTTCCTGCCCTCCGCATTAAGGCGGAGGCCACCCTTGCCAAGTACATCGGCGACTTACTGTTGTATGATCAATTCCTCAAGCAGCTGCTTGTTACCAACCTCGCTCCCCATGTCGCTGAACACCCCACCCCTTTGCTCTCCTCCTTGGCTCATTCTCTCACCGATGAGGCTAATGAGACTGATAATGAGCCCCCCAATCCCCCCCTCCCCTTCTGCCATGGTAGGATGAGCGCCTTGGCGCAGTCCCACCTGGTAGGTTGGTATCTCGATCATTATGTTTCACCCATTCTTTGAATGGTCATTTTATTTCAGTCTGAGAATTTAGTTAGTTCAGTTTTTTGTTTTGTTTTGTCGCCTTCTGCGCTTCAGTAATGTCCGTCCCCTGGTCAGCATGCCTTGTGATAAATTAAAATCAATTACTTCCCAATGATGAACTTGTCAAGTTATGTTTTATTGGTACTCCCCTTGATTTCAGCCTAACTGCGATAATTTGAATTTTTTGCTATCACTCAAGACCAAATATTCTATAATTTAAATCAGGAAGAACTCATGAAAGTGCATTAATTACTTGAAGACTATTAAGGTCTTTTCTACCTCATATGTCAACTATGGTCACATTATAGTCTGGACACATAGTAAGACCGTTGGAGAATTAGCCCCTGTCTAATCAAAGCCATATAGGAATTCTAAGGTTGAGAAGCAATACTTGAAAACTGAGCTTAAGCAATTATTGGATGTTGGCTTATTAGTGCCCTCCCAGAGTCCATGGTCATCTCTACTATTACTTTTAAAAAAAATGGTGGTCACAGAATAATGATGAATTACAGGAAGCCAAATAGCCTCAAAAGAAGGATAGCCATTTGATTTCACATATTTGCGATGCTATGGTCTGAGTCTCTGGCTCAAATCAATTCTCTGTGATGGACCTCGCCACCGGTCATTGGCAAATGGATCTATCACCAGAATAACATGAGATATGCGCGTTAATATGCACAGAGGATTTTTTTCAACCTATCCAGATCCCTCAGGATTTTTAATGCTCTTTCCTTATTCCCATTGGTGTTGGATCGCATCATGCAAAATATTATATTTAAGCTGTTTGATTGTGCACCTAGATGACTTAATGGTATTTTCTTAAACTCTTTATTGATCATATAAACCACCTCAAATCATTTTTCCAATGGCTGAGAGAAAATTACATTAAACTAAATCCTTTAAAGTGTACCTTTTTTCATAAGGACTTATAATTTTTAAGACACTCTATATTTTAGTAAGGAATACTTTTCTTGTATGATAAGGTTGAAGCAATCTCTAAGATGCATGTTCCAAAGATCCTATGAGACATACAGGTATTCTTAAGAAAAATGGGATACTACAATCAATTAATCCCTAATTTTTTGCTCATCTTGCTGAACTTTTTTTCATCTGCTTGCTAAAAATACCCCTTTCATGAGAGGCTAGAGAAAAGAACTGCATTTAGATCGATAAAGAGTTTGTTTAAGAGAAGATTGAATTTCACTATATCTGTACTATGAGAAGCCAATCATCCTGTTCACAGACACCTCTGACTTAGCCTTAGGCGCCATCCTCTCTCAATTGGATTATAAACATTGACCACTCAGTATATATTACAGCAAAACGCTTTAAAGGCTTAGAAAAACTATAGCATCACGGAGAAAAAGTTTTTAGCTGTTCTCCTTGCGGTGAAACATCTCTTTTCTTTTTGTACTGTAAAAACTTTAAAGTTGTCGCTGACCACGCTTCTTTAAAGTAGCTGCAAAACATGAAACATCTGACAGGAAGACTAACTCGTTGGGCTTTCAAACTTCAGCACTAAACATAAATATCATCCACTGAGCTGGAATGAAGCACATGAACGTGGATGGACTGACTCAACCGCTCATACTACATTTGAAAATAATGAAGCTGAACGGTTACACGACCTGCTAATGAATTCAGACTTTGGAAGGACATAGATGAAAAAGCTCAAAAGATGCTAAAATGACACACTCAAAAACCAAGGTTCTTAATGGATTACTTTACAAGAAAGTTGGAACTAATGGTTATCTTACTTGCACCCTTCAGAATGGGTACCAGAAATAATAAAAGCTAAAAGACTTTAGAACATAGAGGATTTAGTAAAACTTACAAAATGGATCATTGATCACTACTATTGTGAAGGAATATTGGACTTGTAGTGGAAGTCTTAAATGCTTCTATAACTTGTAAAAAGCAGACGCCTCATAAGGCCAAATACAAATATCAACCCATGACCCCTCACAGCCAATTCATACTATTAGTTTAGATGTCATAGTTCCGTTACCTGAATCCTCAGAAGGAAATCCATTTATCCTTACAGGGATTGATCACTTCACAAAGTGGGTTAAAGCAATTGTTATTTCCGCGCAGAACACTAAGGCTTGCGCCGACTTTTTATACCAAAATATAATTACTAGGCATGACTGCCCACAGGTACTGCTATGAGATAATAGTAGAAACTTCACTCCAGTAGTTGTAAGGTTCTTAGATAAGAGTATGGGTGCCCAAAAACTATTTTCAGCATTCTACAACCCATCAACTAACTGTAATGAGAATGGAGTGAATGGAACATTAGTTTCTTTAAAAAAAGATGGACACTACTGATCCATTACACTTGGACCAATATCCCAGTGTGTTGATGGCTTTGAGGATAAGTTTCTATCAAATCATCAAAATGTCAGCCCCCAAGGCCTTATATGGAAGAGAAACTGAGATTCTGGCTCTATTAGATCGGAAAACTACTAGTGAAAATATTGAAGAGCCTGAGAAAGCGCTAAAAAGATTAGTTTGAAGGTCATACAAATACAATCATAGGCGATGATGAATCTAGCCAAGATGGTTACAAAAGGTTGAGCAGAAAATGCATCTCACCAACCTTTATCTGCCTTGAGATGTGGACTTAGTTCTGTACTAACACAATCATATAGCACCACTGAGGAGGAAACTAGAATCCATTTGGGCTCTGATGTATGCTTAACTAAAAAATTTGGGAACAACTACTTAATCAGGTCTTTAGAAACTGAATTAAATACCAACTTCATACATAACTGATTCTTGTGTTGGTACTCCACTACTAATATTCTTAAAGTGGTAACGTCAGATATCAGATTATTGGATATGATGGGAAGAATATTGACCATTTAATCCCGTGACAGAATTGATGCCTAGACCCATGAAGGGGATAAAGAAGCTGCTTCAATTAATATCGCAGAAAAATTAGTAGTCATTAAGGGTCAAACTGATAATAGGAAAAGTCTGTTGGAAAAATTTGAGTCTAAGATACCTCAAGATAAATTAAAGCCTAATCAAAATGAAGGATCATCAGAGGTCAGGCGACAACCACTTAAGGTGGCATTTTAGGCAGAAATAAGATGAGCCCACAAAAGGTTAAGAAGCGAAAATCTTTCAATGATCGACCTAAGTAATACTAAGTCCCATCAGATTTGGTAAATTCAACATTCATTTTGCCCTATCAAAAATATTCTATAAAGGCATTTTACCATCTGGAATGCATCAACTGACCAAAAGCCTCCCATTTGGATTTTCCACACTATTTAGTTAGTTCTTTTCCTTTTATGGTTTATATTGTTAAGTATGACATATAAGAACCCCTGTTTTATACTAAAATAAAGTTACGTCGGTAATTCTATATATTGTTTTGTACTTGACTTCAATAAGTCCATTTGCCATACTTACCATAGGACAGATACTCTAAATGATGGGACATTAGCGGTGACTTGGCACCCTTTTTAATCAATTAATACTTGTCATGCGTCTTAGTTGGCTTCAAGTATTAACTGTCAGGATTCTTGGGCATTGCACCATCAAGCTCAAAAAGTGAAGCACAACACTAAGCCAACTGAGAAGGAATAAAAAGGGGACCAGGCTAGTATATGTTTAAACCAATCTCTGGTTATATTCTTTTCAACACTTATAAAAGCTACATTTTCTCCTAGGGTCTGTTGTTGATTCCTTCCCTATTTTGAGCATTTTTATCTGCTAAGACCTAAATTCCTCATTGTTCTCTGTAGACTTGGCACGCCAATCATTTCCAAAAACCCTCAAACCCCAGCAAAACAAAACTTTCATATGTGTAGTGGTCCTGATGATTGTTGAGTGGGAAAACCATTTTATTAATACAGCAGCTCACCATGCTCAAGCAAAGTAGGGAGAAACTATGTTCCTGATTAATATCTTTAACTCGCAGCACATGATGTACACCTTAGCCTGGGATTTGCCACACTGATCCCAAACTAGCTTGGCGCAATCTTAACATCTAGAGGTCTTCAAGTGTACTGAATCTGGCACACCTTTAGCAAGTTAAACATGCCTGTCTGTCAAATCTAAATTGAATTTACAATCTCAGATTATCTGCACACCCTTCTTTAGAGTTACACCCCAGTTTATGTAAGAAATTAGATCCTGCAACCTGATTCCTATGCTGACCCCTTATGGCAGTTCAATCAAAGCTTCCAACCCCAGAATGACTTCTGAGCTCATCCAGCACATGAATTGAGTTGATTTGATTTTAACAGAGGATCCTTTAATTAAAATTGCAAGTCAGTGCCCTATAATGAGTTTGATGACTATAAGAAGTTTGGTGGCAAAATAGGGTATCATGTGACAGTTCCCAAATGCAGGAAATCATGAATGAGGAGTTGTCATCCTCCATGCCTCCCACATCTTTTGTAGTTTCCCTATCAAGGCTGCAGTTTCCTCCATTGCAGCTATTTGGATTATATGGGACTTATGGTACTTGTTCTAATTTCTATTTCCCTCACAGAAACCCAAGAACGTCCATCTTGCAAGTTGTTATGACGGCTGTGCCTATATATTCTGGGCATCTTACTAGGTTGTGACACACTCATACTGGAAGCCCAGTATTATGATAATCAGCCAATTTATGTCATAATGAACCATCCCATAACTCTAGCTCTCTTTCCCTTCTCCTTAAAATTGGGAGAGCGATTTCTTATCTAATTACAATAAATTTACACTCCATATGTGAACTTTTATTCTCTTGTTGGTCATTCTTCTCAAGCATCCAGTCCTGTAAACTGTTCTGGTGGCACTCAGCAATAACTATCAGGTTCAATCAATCAGTTATGCTCCTACAGTGAGCCTGATGGCAGTAGTAATACCCTAAATTTATATCCAGATATAGCAGAACAGGTTCTAGATGATCTGGCTAAATTCCAGGTGCACTTCGTGGCTGGAAGTTCTCAGATCCCTGCTCCTACTAACGTTTAACGAATCTCGACCCTCCTTGATGACTGAAAGGATCAGCTTACCGCTGTTTGTGAGGGCTTTGCGTTCTGCAAACAATATTGTAAATCCCACTTTCTTGCTAACTCTAATGTCCTCAGCGGTACAAGCACCAGAATCCAGACCCTTTTGCATCTTCCATTTTTTCACCATGAGTCAGGGGTTTCTTTGATCTGTCTTCTCTTGTTTGATTTTGCTACTCCGGTCCCTTCAATAGAGATACCTTTTAAAATTGCAGTTTCTTTATGTAGGTCAGCCCTGAACACAGATGTTGCAAACCATCCCACATGGGTTCCACAGCCTATATCTATGGAGGCGGCCTTTTCCCAAGCATATTCAATTAGGGCCAAACTCTATATAAACCCACACATTTTATTGGTGTCATATCATCTTCCCAAGCTTCTTTCACACCTTAAATTGGTTCAGTTAATCTGATGGCGCCTCCCTCCTCCTCTATAGGAAGCAAGGCTCTTAGAAACGCTCATTCAAGATTTCCGCTGTTTTTTCTTGCCCTTTATCTACCTGAATTCTATTGATATGCCAGCTAATGACCTCTTTTTCACCTTCAGAGGAATAAGAATTGGTTATGATTCTGTATCCACAGGACCCAATATTAACATAAAATTAACAATCCTTGGAAAATCTTTCTCAAAGCATAAGCAGGCCTGTTTATAAAATGCCACGAAAAAAATTTCTCTTAAACCTTTCTATGTCTTTCTATACTCAGGACCATGTAGTTTCCTCTTATGCGTTAAACCTAGCCCCTTCTTTCTGTAAGTGAAAATAGAATGTCTAGTTTTGTTTCCTCAGATCCATCATGACATCTGACCATGATAATCTTGTTGATAGTCTTTTAAAGTATGCAGAATAACATGAGCTACTAATGGTACAATTCTAATTATGGCTCCTACTCCACTTTCCGCTGCTCTCTTGCTCTTGGCGACCAATAGAAAGATCAAGCCTATTTCCTGTTACCCATTAGCTTTCAAACAAGAGAATATGGGGTTACTGTACAATCTCTCTTAGACAAAGGAAAGCGATTATCTTCAGGAATAATAGAGTTGCACAGTTTTTAGACTTGTGCATGGATGTAACCTCTCCTATACTAAGCACCCTTGGAATTCATGATATGCCACACCGTCCAGCGTCCAGTGAAGTTCTTTGTTCAGAATTTCTGCTTCTGGGTTCATTTCTTGGTGGTACACGACCTATTATACCCTATAATCATGGGTGTGGTCTGGCGGCATCACCATCTGGTACTATAAACCTGGGCCTCTCTCTATGTCATTTGCTAACAGTATGCACAATAAGGAATTCCCAAAGCTAGAAACTCTTACCCTGAAGACCTCTCCAAGTGCAATATCTCCTCTATCACATTCCCATATGAACCTTCTCCCTGAACTTTACCCTCTTTATTTCTTCATACAAGTAAGTCTTTAACATGATTATGACAATCAAATCCCTCTCATTCAGAATCTTGTATATATTTCCAGTTAATGGTACACATAGTTAAGATCAACTGTACTTTGTACTCATACATCGAGGAGGAATATAAAGCCCTTGAGATATTTTTGAATAACATGCTGGAATAGGGCTGTATCATCAAGAAGCTCTCCTCTTTTGCCTCACTCGTTGTCTATGCCCAGAAGGCGGATGGTTCATGTGGCCCTGTGTCAACTAAGGCCATGTGAATAATGTAACAACTTTTAGACCCATTTTAACTTTTACTGGAACAGTCCATTGTGAAAGCTATTACAAAGATTTGCTAATCTCCAAGATTGACCTAATCAACGCCTTAACCAGATGAGGGTCAAGTATGAGGAGGTTTGGCTCACAGCCATTTGGACTATTCGTAGTATTTTCAGTTCAAGATGGTGCCCTTCAAATAAAGAAAGCACCGGCGACCTTCCAACGTCTCATTAACAATGGCCACATCTTCAGGTTCACATGCACTTTCTTCTTTAATGAAGACATACTAATTCTCTTCCCAATCCATGAGTAACATGTTAAAGACTTTTAAGCAGTGATGTTTGCCCTCTACAAGGCTGGTCTCTTTGAAAAGCCCTCCGAGTTCAGATTCTTCCAGGAGGAGGTGCCTTTCTTAGCCTGTTTCTAGTGGAAGGATATAAGGTTCACCTTGTGTATTGGATGCTTTCCAGTTTTGGACAGCACCCACCTTTAAGAAGCAACTCCAGAGCTTCCTTGGTATGGTGATTTTCCTTTAAAAATTCTCTCAAGCCCTCACTCAGTAAGCAGCGCATCTCCACTCATTTACTGGAATAGAGCTCTCTTCAAATGGTCTGATGATTGCCAAGTGGCCTTTTAAACTCTTGAGGAGGTCTTCCTGTAAGCCATAGTCCTTCGTCATGCTGATATATCAAAACCTTCATTGTGGCCTGTGATGCAACTGCGGTTGCTGTATATGCAGTTTTGTTACAAGAGCACAAAGTGGTGTGTCAGGACTGAAATGATGAGTGAGTTAAAATCTCAAACCCAAATCAAGCCTCAATTAGTTGACTCTCAAGACAGTGCAAATGAACCCTGTCCCTGAAGGCACTGTAGAGAGTTAGAATCAGACATATCACGTTCACCAGAATTGATGGAGATGCCTTCAAGAATTTTATCCCCTCTTCCCAAACCTTAAGAGGCATGACCCCACCATTGCGGTCATGTGGACGATGCATAACAATGAGGTCATTGACCAGGCGGTCAATCTAGAAGGCTATGAAAGATCCTAATTGTACAGGGCCATGAAGGTCCCTGAGGCAGCACGTCCCCACACATCCTATAAATATTGGCGCTTTTTAACTCAAATAATGAGTCTGTTCCGCCCTGTCTTTTTGTTTTTCAATCTCTCCACTAGTTTATAGCTTTGAGCCCAATATTGAACTTTGGATAAAGTTTATAGAACTTTTACACTGCGATGAGTGGTGCACACTACGGGGGGCTCCAAGATGTCAAATGAAAACATCTATCACGAAAATGGAGAATAATAGCAATCAAGAAAATCAACCTGATGTTTGGTCAAGAAGTTTCACTTGATTGGTTAATACCTCGCAATTCGAAGTACCTCCCATGAAGCCTAGAAGCTTAGAGTTCCAGGCCACCTTCCAGTTTATTCTACCATCCTTTGACAGTGATAAATATCAACTTCAATATGAGAACCTCAACTAGACTTTTCAACAATTACTAAATGGCATCTTCCATGTGGGAGGCCACATTAGTCGCTCCTGCGCCTCCTTAGTACCTTCCACAATGCAGGACTTATGTACCTCATCTCTAATGCCGGTGGGAGAATTAGCTTTGGGTACTGATTCTATCACCAGAATTTCATCCAACCTACCGTACATCACCTCCTACAAATAGTCAGGTGTATCACCATGAAATCTCCTAACAGCTAGGGCTCACACAAACCCTACAATCCAACGTTGTCAATTTCTATAATGTGGCTACTTCTTTGTTCACAATAATTAGAAGGCCATTTTAAACAACCTTCCGCTTAATCAATGAGGCCTACAACCAACTCATGGTGTTAGATAGCAAAATTTCTGGCTACTTTGAGGACCAGCTCCATCAGAATATACAGCTCCTTGAGGCTTCCTGGAATCAGTGGCTCACCCAAGTCAAGGACCTTGTGCGGACTCTCCAGCAGCACTACCAGGAGCTAGCCTCTCATGACATCGCCTCCAGGAATGAAGAACCTGAGAAGCCTAGGGGCCCAGAAAGTTTAAAAAGGCTCGAGGGGCCTTAAGGGCCTGAAGGTCCCCATGGACCTCAGGAACCATCATATCCCGCATTTCCTATTCCTAGCGACCCTGATGACTCCTGGAAAAGGAATTTCAACAGCCCTCGCCGCCTTACAATATCAAATCTGCAGTGTGTATTTGGGGTGCAAGCTCTGAGTGGACGGAGTCCCTCTTGACCCTAGGGTCTCAATTGAGTCCATGATGGATAAAATGAATAATCTCAGAGCCATCACCAAGATCACCAATAATCACATTTCCAAGCTTGAGCGAACCTTTGAGGGTTTGAAACACGCTTGAATAATTTTAAGAGCCATATTTCTTTTCAACGCGCTGACATAAAATTTAAAGGAGCAGATTGCTCACAAGGCCTTCATTACCTCCCTAAGCTGAAACTGGGTCGATAATCAATAGGACCTCGAAGGTTTGAGATGATTGGATCATCAGGCCCACGCTTTTATGTGGAAACCAAAAACTTCTGAGACTGAAGTAATTACATGTGCCATACACTTTCCACTTCTAATGTGACTAACTTTAAGTATTTTTATAAGGATAAGTATATCCCCCAGGCCATGAAAGCATTGCCTTCTTTCTATATGCCTATGAGAGTTCCATGGAAGATAGGATACTAACTGACATAAGGTGAAGCACATCCACTCCTTCCTAAATAGCACCTCTCAGGAGATTATGACTCCCCATCTAAAGGTTTGCCACCCAAGGGAACAAGTCCATGCCACCCTAAATGGGAATTTGGAAGCAACCAAACCCTGGACAATAAAAAACAAGCGCTCATGGATATTAGTATGAGCAAAAGAGAAGGCACATTGTGTTTTGCCAGCCAATTCTATGCCTAAGCACAGCCCTTAGTGACCAAAAACCTCATTACCTTGGACAACGCCATAACTGCAGTCATTGCAGCGTTAGATTTTATCCTAAGGTCCAAATGCATATTATTGGTCATAAGAATGGTTTTACTTGCATTTGGAAAAATTTTGGAAGCACTTAACGAAATACCTGCATCTACCCTAGATCCCAAGTCTACCGCATCTGTCTTCTCCAGACACTCTTGAGTCTTTATTGTTTAAAACAAGATAAATTAGACCTCGATGCATCTACTGCAATGGTTTCCGTCACAGTGCCAAGACTTTTTTGAAAATATCTGCTGAGTAGATTGGAAAAGGGCTACAACATGAAGGATGAGACAATTCATGCTGACATTTCTGTATCACCTCAAGAACAATCAGTGTCCTTTTTTTAGGCTGGGGGTTTTTATATCAAAAGAATAAGTTTTGGCACCTGTTGAGAATAAAGAGCCTGATACTTCTTACTATTTTTCTACTGAATCTCCTATGTTTCTCACACTACCTCCACAGTTTGGGAGTTTGGTTACATGTTTCACTGTATGAGTCCCTAAAGTCTAGGTCTACACTATTGTCAAAAGTGTTTCCCCATGAATGTCAAATTGTACAGAATATTAAATGCTTAAAATTACTCCAGACTTGCAACATTACTTGGAATATGGCATGGAAGGACTACAGTATACTCATTACACGAGAGCTTAATATTCCTTACACATTTGCTTCGGAAAGCTTTACATGAATACCCCTGCCATTGCATTAGTAATCTAGATACGAACTTCTCTTCAGGACTCAGTTTCTCCAATACTAATCCTCTGTAGTGCAATATGATGAAGGGTTTCTATCTCTGCTTGGACATAGAGTCACATTGATTATCTAAACCTCGCGTGATGCTAAAATGGAGGTCAAAGCTCAATCATGCTTATTATAGAGTAAGATCCAAATCAATCAACTTGATTATCACATGAGGGGCTCTCGCTTATGGATGCCCATCTTGTAGAGGTGGCCAAGAAGGAATGCCAATTTATTTGCCTAAGACGACCACTATAAAACCAAAGTCCCAGATATCGTTGACTCCTGGATGCACATCAACACTCCCTCCAGATATCTGCTGGAGATCTGAGGTCTAGATAACCCATCAGTCAAGGAGGTCCTAACCTGCCCAGGAATCTTATATACCAGCTATGATGGATCCATAATGGTGCTGCTAATTACCCTTACTGACAAGCCTAGGATATTGTGCTTTAATACTCCAGCTGCCTATGTTCGCCTCCTTCCAGTAGAGGCCCTTAAGAATTCGTAGTTTTGAGAGTCTAAATTATTTTGAGTTAGAAGCACCCCCATCAGTATCTCTAATTGGCTCTTTCATTGGTCAAGAGCTCACTAATGAGAAACAGAGCCAGGTTAAGGAATTATTGGAGGAGTACTCATACCTGTTTTTAACCTTTACATATGATTTCAGAAAAATGAGTTGTTTTTTGATCACGTGGAGACTGGGTTGCCACCCCATTTGATCCCAACCGTCATTATTAAAAAATCTCAGTTTCCTATTACTATATAATAAAATGATTCTTTAATGTACCAACAAGCACATAAGCAGACTAACTGAGTAGGGAGAGGTTTGGGAAACTGACAGCGCCAAACATTGCCTACTACTAGCTGGTTATGCAAAGTCTCTGTGTGGTTGGTCTGACCCAGCCATGCAAAATCTCCTTGAAACTGGATACCTGAAAAAGACCAACAGGTACGCGAGATGCCAACCCTAAAACAACCTTTAATTTTATTCTGTATATAAAAGGGCCTGCCGACCAAAGCTTATCTGAGGAACAACTGAGATGCTCCCCAGGAAGGGAAAAGTAGTGGTAAAATTCCAAAGTGAGCTTCAGAATTGGTGGGTGCACCTTATAAAGGCTGCCCTTTGAGGACCTCACCAAAATCATTTATTAGGCTTGTACAAGCTCAATCTACAACTTGGGAAAGGAAAAACCCCAGAGCCCAAAACGACTGAGTCAAAAGTATTTCAAAACGATTTGACTAAGATTTGGATAATCTGAATGTAAGTTGAAATGCAACAATTGAGACAAACTTAATCATTACATTACCCCCCACTAGAGAAGGGCCCATCCCTGAAGAGGGACCCCACAGTGGAAGGCCTCCACAATGAGGGCTTCCTGGGGCGAGTTACCTTGAGCCCCAGGAAAATTAGCTGGAGAGACTCTGATCCCCTTGAGGGGAAAAGACAAATGGCGATGGCATATCAGGACTGGGATTCCAAAATCAGCCCACCCAGCCTGAGGATACACGCCCAGAACTTGGCTGTGTTGCGCACCCCCTCCCAGGCTCCTGTTGGTGATGGTCTTCCCATCCTGGCCAGGAAGGCGCTTTCTACAACAGAAGTGTAAGAGGGGCGCGCAGTTCATCATGGCTGGATGTACATCCCCTTTCTGGATAGACCATTTGTTGTTGAGGGAGCCCTGCTGGGAAAAGTCCCCTCAGTGCCAAGTGAATTCATGGTGAGTGGGAGGCCCCACCGGAATTTTCAGCTGATGGTCACTTTGGGTCCAGAGTTGTCCATCAGTTACCAGCTCCCACCGGTGCTGGTTCCTCAACAACCAGGACCAAGTGACCACTGAGGTTGGCTGAACTGGGGATCAGAGGCATGCAGCACACATTTGACTTCAGTATTATGTCATTATTGGAAAATCCCAGTTTCCAAATGCCATATAATAAAATGATTTTTTGCCGCACTGACAAGCAACCAAAGCAGCCTAACCGAGTAGGGAGAGGTTTGGGGCACTGACAGCGCCAAACATTGCCTACTATTAGTTGGTTATGCAAAGTCCTCTGTGTGGTTGGTCTGATTCCAAACACGCAAAAGCTCCTCGAAACTGGATACCCAAAAAGACTAACAGGTAAGTGAGGTATGCCAACCCCAAAACAACCTTTATTTTTATTCCTGGACATAAAAGGGGCCCGCTTAACAGAGCTTGTCTGGGGAGCAACTGACAATGCTCCCCAGGAGGGAAAGCTAGGGGTAAAATTTTGAAGTGGGCTTCAGAATTAATGGGTGCACCTTATAAAAACTTCCCTTCAGGGGCCTCACCCAAATCATTTATTAGGCTTGTACAAGCTCAATCTACAACTTGGGAAAGGAAAAGCCCAGAGCCCAAAACGACTGAGTCAAAAGTATTTTAAAACGATTTGACTCATATTCATAAAATCTGAATCCAAGTCAAAATGTAACAATCAAGGTAAACTCAATTGTTACACCAACCCTACCAAAGAATTAAAGTTGAAGAAGCTCAGGAGGATAATGAGATCAGGCAACTACTTGAAGCTGGTTTACCTGTGCCTTCGCGCAGCCCTTTGGCCTCCCCCCTCTTGTTGGTTTGGAAAATGATGGAATTCATCATGTGCTTATGTACTATTGCTGTCTCGTTTCCATCACCAAGAGAGACAGTTATCCCTTGCCTTATATCAGTGACTCTCTCCGCTTGCTTGTCAGGTTGTAATACTTTTCCAATATGGATCTCACTAGAAGATATTGGCAAAGGATCTTTCTCCTGAAGATCAAGCCAAGTGCTATAGTAACCAATGAGGGCCTTTTTAAACTCCATGAAGATGCCCAGGGCCTTTTCAACATGACCACCACCTTTTAACGCGCCATGGACGGGATCCTAGGTGACTTTAAGTTTTCCTGTGTCCTCATGTACCTTGATGATATCATTGTCTTCTCATAAACCTTCACCAGCCATGAGGAGCATCTTTGGGATGTATTTAACTGTCTTATAAAGGCTTTGAAAAGTTCAAGCCTTTAAAATGCCCCTCTTTTCAATTTAGAAATGGAATTCCTTGGACACAAGGTCTCAAAAGACGTTATCCAACTCACCCCAGATAAAGTTGATGCTATCAAGAAGATGTTGCGCCCTCAGAGCCTTAGAGTTATTCAAAGCATATCTAATAATGGTGGACTACTACTTCCAGTTCATTCCTTAGTTTGCCAACTTAGACAACCCCTTGTTTTATGTCCTTCAGGAGAATGTGCCATTCAAGCAGCGGGCTTAACAATAACAGGCATTTAATGCCTTTGGACTGCTCTTTGTACTAAATCTATTTTAGTTCATCTACTTTTGATCAACCCTTCCTGCTATTCACAGATGATATTGATGTCTCCATTGGTGCCATCGTAGCTCAGCACAATAAACTAGGTCGATCATTTGGTAGCTTACTTCAGAAAAACGCTGAGCAAGGGTAATGGAACTATAGCATAACTGATTGCGAGTGCTGGCTATTTTAATGGCGATCAAGCATTTCTAGCCCTATCTCTATGGCACCCATTTCACCATTGTCACTGACCACTCCTCACTCTGATGGCTGCAGCAGATGAGAGATCTGGATGGCCGGATATTCAGATGGGCTCTAAGTCTGAAGAACTACAATTTTCACTATAGTTCATTATGCAGGAGCAATACATCAGAAGACTGATGGTCTCTCTAGGGTACCATTATTGGCTGCTTTGACCCCCGAGGAGTACTGACTGTATGATCTAATTGGATGGCCTGAACGATGGGAGGTGGAGACACCTTAAATCCAAAATGAGCTTTAAAAATTGACCTGAGGCACTCAGATCCTGGGAGGAATACTGAATAAGAAAGCCAATAAAAAATGGCTCCTTTATATCCGCCCTTTTTCTAGCACCGATGTTATCCTATAAGGCCATATGACTGTGAGACACAGGGCCCTTAAGAAGACTCATGAATGGCTGAAGAAATGATGCTACTGGGACAAAAGTGTAGAGAACATTCAAAGAGTTCTAGAGGCTTGTATGACTTGTCAATCCCAAGATCAAGCCATTCCCCAATATCAGCACTCAGTCAGGGCCCTATCAGGTCCCTTTAGTGTCATCAACATCGATGTAGCAAGCCCTCTACCCACCGGGTTGCATGGCCTTAAATATATCCTCTTAGCAGTGGACCACTTGACCAAATGGGTTTAAGTAATTTCTGTCCCAGCTGCCGCTGCAAAGGCCACAGCTTTATTCTTTTATTCAATCTTTTTTCACCCAGCATATATGCCCACAAACTTTACTTTCAGACATTGGGCTAATCTTTACCTTGCAGGTAGCTTAAGAACTAACTTTGTTTTTTGAAACTAACCAGAGCTGCACCACCCTTTACAACCCATCAATAAATGGGGCGATGGAACGCTCTAATGGAACCCTTGTCTCTATCCTGTGGAAATTGGCCTCCTCTGACCATAAACGCTGTAACCATTATTTACCCAGCGCCTTGCTTGCTTACCGTATAAGACACCAACTGATCATCAAGATGACCCCCTTAGAAGCTCTATATGGGCGTGCACCCCATTTACCTAGTAGTGTTCAGACCCTGCTCAATACTCTGTACTTGAGAACACTTATTTATCCCTTAGGGCCTTGGCTGATGAAAACTGTCTGGCTTTAAACCATAGCCACTCAAGGCATTGTTACCACCACAAAAAGGGAAACATCCTGATTTAGTGACGGCTGACCCACCTTATCAATTTTTCACTTAGGTGACCTCATTCTCTTTTATCACCATCAACCTGGAGGTTGACAGAACAAGCTCAACGTTCTTTGGTCTGGACCTTATAAGGTCATTCAAAACGTAAACTCAGAGTACTCCATTGCCAACATCAGTCAGGGGACAGTGGTGAAATGAGTATATGGTTGATTTCTTCATCATATACCCCCTCTAATAAGATCTTGAGAGGGTCGTTGTTGGGAAACAAGACGATGAGTTTGTTAGATCTGCTCCTGAATTGATCATTGAAAAGTTGACTCTCAAGTCGCATGATGAACCCTGTCCCTGAAGGCACTGTAGAGAGTTTCAATCAGGAATATCACGTACACCAGAATTGATGGAGATGCCTTCAGAAAGTACATTCCCACTTCCCAAGCCTTGAGAGGCGCGACCCCACCATAACAGTCATGAGGACAATGCAGAACAATTAGGGTGCCAATCAGGCGGTTGATCTAGAAGACTGTGAAAGATCCTAATCATACAGGGTCATAAAGGTCTCCGAGGCACCATGTCCCCACACATCATATATATATTGATTCTTTCTAACAAAATAAAGTAGTCTATTTCACCCCATCTTTTTGTTTTTTGACCTCTCCGGTAGTTTATACCTTGAGCCCATCTTTAAACTTTGGCTACAGTCCATAGAACTGTTATATTGAGAATGTGGAGCACCCTTTGGCGTACTTCTCCAGGAAATTCATATCTACAGAGCAGGCATGGGATATTTAGGACAAAGAGCTGTCAGCAGTATCCTGGTCGCTCACCCTTTGGAAGTACCTCCTTCAGGGAGCGCAACATGAAATTACTGTTTGTACAGACGATATATATGTTGTACAATCAGAAGCCCCAGAATTCGTCATATCACAAAACAAGTACCTACCAAGATCTTTTTATTATCCACTCTACAAATGAATTCATTAGTGGGGACTCTGAACGTCCTTCCTGACATGTTAAGCTACAATCCTGCCATGACCTCATTATGGAGGATAACTTATTTATGCTTACTACTGTTTTGCCCCCTCAAAAATCCTCACCCTGACTCCAGTCACCGTATCCTGTGCTGATCTGCCCCCAAAGGCGCCCTATTTTTGCAGGTCTTAGCAAACCAATTTTGTTGACCTGAAGGAGTAGAGATTAAAGAAGACTTGGAGACTACAAGCTGCAAACGTCCTCTATATACATTAAAGGATGAGGTAATCTTCTTTTGGAATAATATTTGGGGTTCCCCTACTTTCTTTCGCTTGACAACACATTCATGTGAATTTAAAAATTACATAAGAACTAAACAACTCTGGAAAAATGACACACAGCAAAACACTGATGTCCTCATCCCTACCGCCCACTGCTCCAAAATGGAGTAGCGGCGAAACCCCATATCAACTTATACCCAGCGGGGAAACGCTTTAAACTAGGTCAACCATCCCCCCAATTCCTTGGGTCAATACGTTCCCCCCAAGGATCTCGCCCTCCACCTTGCACGTTCCCAAGTGGTGCCTTGTAGTCCCATTGTGCTCCCCTGAAGCAAGATTTTATTTGGAATCCAGGTTGAATATGGCAACTTGTATCCCTATAATGGCAAAAAAATAATAGAATTAGCTCAGGCGCATATGCAGCCTGCAGGCTTTATCAACTTCCACCCCTACAAGGGGTACTTTGACCTCAGTTCACAAGTGAAGCTGATGCTGCAATTGTAGCCAACATTCCCATGGTGTTCCAGGGAACCCCCATCCCAACCACTCGCACCCATTTGCCTGATAACAACACTCTTGTGGTTCAAATTTAAGGCCTACCCTCCCACCTGAAACTTTATACAACTAACTAATAGTTGGGTTATCAGTATATGGTGCTGACCCCATCTTAAAATTTTTGGTTCTCAATGGAGCCAACCAACTTGCAGGCCCTCGCGCCTTTGCAACTAAATACCCAACATCAACTTAAATCTCCATTTCGATTCCCCTTGCACCATTGTTTCTCTGCCCACAACCACCCTTTCTAGGCCAAAGTAGATAAAGGGCGTACGATCTGCCTCACTTATTTAAGCCTGGACCACTCAAAGCGGCGCTGCCCCACTATAGCCCAAGATGGAGACCACACGCTTGACTCCCCCCATGATACTCCCATAGATGACATAAAAACTTTTTCGAATGGGGTACAATCCTCCCTCCCCCTCCACCCAAAACGTTAGATGCAACTGCCACGGATTCAACCAATAAGAAAATGACATGTCAAACCACCACTCATACTCAAACTAATCAGGAGCCAACATGGACCCCAGTAAATTCAAAAAGAAAACCTACCCAGCCACCTAATCTAGCCCACCCATATGCTGATCAACCTATCAGCTTCAACCAAAATCCCTGGGATTATTTGGAGTCTGTTAAAGGTTTGGAAAATCCCATCCCCAACTCAGTCAAGGCCCCAGGCCTCAAAATGTACCTAAACACAGATTATGCAGCTCAATTTCCAACTCGCCGCTATGCTCTACGCTCAGATGCTGATGAACTTTGTCTTAAACACCAACTAACCGAAGAGGATGTTGCCTCTCCTGATTTGTGCCCCCTCTGAAAGGCCGTAGCAAAATCAGTCACAGTCTTGGACAAGGGGATACCCGCCCCTATCCTTCCCCCATGCAACACGTTCACAAAAAGAATTTATCTGATTCCACCATGTTGCCCACAAGGCAGTACAAAAAGTTGTGATGGTCACAAAATTTGGCCCCAAGACTCACATTATTACCAGCAACAACATTGCCACTTTACTTATGTTACCCAAAGTTCGCCTCAAGGTGGATAAAGCCTATCCAAATACATCACAACCCTCTTCATAGCTAATTATAAGCTGCCTGAGCCATTCTGCTACCTTGACCCCCATTTTGTGGATGCACCCACGCCCATGCTCACAGCACTCTGCCATAAACTGTCTGACACAGAGGAGGAAGATGAGCCTTAATCCCAACTCACCTCCCACCATGGACGCATAGCAGTATACCACATCCAACCTGGTTGGTTCATTTTATTTTTTATTTTTATTTTTTGATTTGGTTTGAGTGATATGCTCATCTCTTTCTGTTTGTTGAGTTCTAGCTTAATATAAGTTTAGCTTCTCAGAGCTTGGTATTGTCCTTCCCCTGGTTGTCTTGCCTTGGTTAAATAATAGGGATTTGAGGTTCCACTTCTCTACACATGCAGGTTGAGGACCATCATGCTACGCCTGCAGTGGGCCACCCATGCTCTAAAAAATATGTGGAACCCATAAAATGGACTTACAATTGGCCCAGTCCCTAAGGATAATCCAGCTTGAGTGGCAAACTGTGTCACATGTGCCTGTTTTAAGTCTGAATAGTCAGGAAGGAAGGGACTCCTCTACCCATTACAGCAGAAAAGAAGGCACCTGAACTTTGTTCTCCTTATACTTCATTGTGGAACTTCCCCTTCCTAGGCTTTGATGCAGTGATGATGGTCATGGACAGGTTTACAAAGTTCTTGTTCTTAATTGCTTGAACAAGAAAATAACCGCGGCTGAGACAGCATCTTTATTCATTACCTGTTTATTTTGAATGTTTAGTCTCTTGAAAGTGATTGTGAGCCATTGTGACTATCAGTAATAGCTAAATTCTGTGATGCATTACTGGAACTCCTCAGCATCAAGCCCTGCTAATATACGGTTACCACCCTCAGTCTGATGAGAAACCTAAGAGGAAAATTTAATTCCTGGAGCAGTACCTTCATAGTAAATCCTCCTCCACTTAGATACCTGGGCCATGGAATTTTCAATGGGTCAGTTTGCCTATAAAACGCTTCATACTTCTCTACTGGGCTCTATTTTTAAGTCCACCCTGGGATATAGCACTCCTCCTGATTAGTCCACGCCTGACCTTAGTAATTTCTTCAACAGAATACCGCATTGCTAACATTAGGGATACCCAGATCCTTGTCCAGGAGTATTTACTTAAAGCCATTGAGGATAACAAGAAAATTGCTGACCAAAAGCGTCTTTCCAGGTCATGGTACTTCCATAGGCTCTTTTTTTATGCTTTATACACGCAACCTGAACATGAAAGTCCCCTCCAGGAAGTTAGATAACAGATGCTTAGGACTATTAATAGTTGAGAAGTTTTCAGGAATTGGGCTTTCTGCATAAAGCTTACTTAACATTGGAAGCACCATATCATGTTCTATACTTCTCAACTATCCTTATTTAAAAATGAGAAACCTAATTATGAGTTATATAAGGTGATCTGGGGCCTCCTTATAGTGCAACTGTGGAAAAATAATGGAAACATTAGGAGTAGCTAACACCAGAACCTAGAGAGGCACATTGGTTGGGTCTGTAGTGGCCCAAAAGAAGTGCAGGATGGTAATGATGACTGTGCCAACCTTTTCTTGGGGGTGTCTACCACTCCCTGAGGGGAGAACATAGGCAGGAAGGTGGGAGTACTAGTAGGGCATGGCGCCTGTCAAACGGCTTCCCCAATAGCTGAGGTCGCATGGGTGCAGACCCAAGGACAAGGAAGGGGCAATACTGGTTGGCTGCATTTTGGTGCACCTGCCTACAATAGATGCCGCGGTTTTCTGAGCTGTCCTAAAGTTTGTCTAGCTGACAGTTTAGTCAGCATGAGCTGGCTGGTAGCAAATATAATCTTGCAAGAGAATTACGCATGATCCATAAGGACTCCAAGACTTTCTGGACAAAAAGGGGCCAGAGAGCAAAGCTACGCTAAAAAGCAGGTACAAAAGGGAGGGCTTCAGCTTCTCCCCCATCAGGGGCCTTAACCTGGGGGTCATCAGGTCTTGCCTCCCACAAGAGATGAGAGGCATATATCCTTTCCTTGCTGGGAAGATGGTATGCAAAGTACTTAAACAGCGAGGGCATATGTCAGTCTTGGAGTAGTGCGAGCTACACCAAAATTGTGGATGGGCTCACATTTGGTGGTGCTTAGATTCGCGCAGCCATAGTGAAGTGGGGAAGTACTTCAAACCTTCATCCCACAAAGATGCCTGCTCTAGGAGTCTTTCAAGGCTTTTAAAACTTAAAGAATCCCCTTTCCAGAGCCTATCTGTCAGAATATGAATCATATGGCTTCCTCCAATGATTGATTGATATTTGGGATAAAATGGCTAATCCCAGAGTAAAGGCTCATTGACTAAATTTTGTGGTTGTTTGTATGATTGCTTTTTAGTCACTCCCCAAAATGGGTCTAGCTGAATAAGTATTCCGCCGAGATGGGATGAAAAATTGGTTGGGGCCAATCAAAAATCCAAAATGGTATACAGATTACCAGCGACTAGTAGCCAAGGATGATCATTTGTATAATTTACTATATGCCAGAAAAATCTGAGGATTATTTGTTGAAGGCGATAAAGTTGTTTCCTTCGCCTAAAATAAATATCAATTGTAAAAGTTGAAACCAAGATGCCATTTATGAGAAGGTGAAACCCTTAATGATCAATTGAAAGAGTCAAAATGAGTTGTCAGAAAAAAGCCAAAATATCCCTAGTTTGAAACCAAGTGACCAAAGCTTTTTCCACGCATAATAATTCAAACTAAAAAGTTGAACTTAAAATCAGAAGTGTTCAAATAATAGTTTTACAGCTCACTGACAACTGAAGGTTGAGGATGATATGAATCTAGTATTTGGACATTGGTAATGATAAAGCGAGAGGCTCAATGCCAGGGAAGAGATAAAGTGCAGCGGAATGAAGAGAGAATGGTTGGCTGGATGATTCAGCAATGAGCTGATAGGTCGGCGATGGGCACAGTAGCCCAGTTTTTGTATAAGTACCTGGTGCTTCCCTTTCAATAAACATCTCCCTTTTCCTATTCTCCTTTTTAATATAGGTTTAAATTTATTCTTGTTGATTGGAGTTTAGGCTGTGGGATCCCTAAAATGGAACTGATGACACGCCTTGGGGTCAGCTGGTGCCTCTGGACCTGTTGCCTAAGGCGAAACAGCAAGGATCCGCCAGTCTTCATACTGGTTAACTTGCCAACTAGCAGAGCCCACTGTTGCTGGAAAAGTCAATTTTTAAGACACTATAATTGGTGGCTATCTAAAAAGGAATTATTTGAAGCAATACTGGCCTTAAGGAAATCCCACAAATTTGTGCAGTGCCTAGTTACATGGAAGGGTTAATCCTACTATGAAACCAGCTGGGTGAGCGCCAAGGACTGATTAACTGTTAGAAGCTGAAGGCAACTTTCACGAGTCCCACACTGAAGTCCACTATCCTCCAAAGAATTTTCTCCCATTCTGGATATCAAACTCCCCGCAAGGCACAAAAATTGCGACCTGGTCCATGTGCTAAAAAAGGGATCTTTTCTGGAAAAAAAGAGAGAATAATGTAAGTCTTAAGGCTCAGCCTCTCTGCTGGATTGTGAGAAATTTCCCTCAGGCGTAATAAGGGTCCCAAGTCTCCAGTATGCCCTTGTCCTTATTGAGTGTCCTTGCTCATGTGGTAGATGAGAGATAGGTTATTTCCCTGGCCTTAAGGATCCTCTTTTTTGCCTTATATCAATTTATTCCTTATTGAAAATGATAAAGGGGTTTTCAGGGAGTTAGTCCATGTTAAGGACACCTGGAAGTTCCTTAAGTCTCATACCACATCTAGCCCATTAGCCCACAATTCCCTGTAACAGCTAAAACTTCCCCCAAAACTTGTAAACCTTTTAACAAGTCAGGGAAGCCAGATTGTGTCACCTTAATGCCGTTACAGATTGTGGATCAACAATCTGAGTTGCTCAATCTATCCCTTAAAGTTATTAATTTTTTAGTTTGTCAGTTGTGATAACTCTCCACAATTTGGACTGCATAAATCTATCAATTTAAGAAAATTAATCAAGGATTAGTTTTTTAATCTTAATTGGCACCAAACCGAGGTGCCCAATGTTAAAAAATTTTCAAGTTATATAAAGTTAGTAAAACTCTCTATCCATACTATCCTTCCCAAGCCAAACTAATAAGGAATATCAAAAGGGGACCAGCCCAGTCCAGTTCTGAAGCTGATCTCTTACTTATCATTTTTTCATCTATAAAGACAAAAGCCCCTCCTAGGGTCTGTTGTTGGTTAATTCCCTAATTTAAGTAATTTATTAAAGAACCTTAGTTCCCCTATTAAACCTCATACTCCACCTCCTATACCCTTTCCTCATTTTTTTTCCATTAGTATGGATAAAAAGGCCTCCATCCACATAGTGGTTCCATTAATCATTAATTTGGCAAATTAATACATCAATTTAGCAGCTCACCGTGCTCAAGGCAAAGTGGTGAAAAACTATGTTTCTGATCAATATACCTGACTTACAGCGCAGGAAAGGTCTTCCTCAAGCCTAATATTTGCCACACCGATCCACCACTGGATGGAGCAATCTGAACAGCAAAGGACCTTCCAGTATGCTGATCCTAACACATCTTTAGTAAATGAATAATGCCTTTCTGTCCAACCAAAACAGTCTTTCAGTCTCTAGATCATCTGGAGCACTTATCTTTGGGGCCATACGCCCCAATTTATATATGATATCTGATCCAGCGCCCAAAACTCTTTGCTGACTCTGTGCAGCAGTTTAATCTAAGCTACCAATTACAGAACGACTTCTGAGTTCATTCATACCATGGCATTGAGTTGAGTTAATTTGATTTGATTTGATTTTATTCTTTGATTAGAATCGCAAATCAGTACCCTGGAATGAGTTTTAAGACTATACGTGGTTTTGTGGCAAACTAGAATACCATGGGACAGTTCCAAATGCCAGCAATCACTAATCATTAGGCGTTGTCATTCTCCATACTTCCCCATTAATTGGAGTTGCCCCAGCAAGGCCTGCCGTTGCCCTCATTGCAGTCTTTTAGTTTATTATAAGGGCCTTTGGTAAAGTTTGAACTTCTATTAACCTCACAAAAACCCTAGATTGTCCCTTTTAATAAGTCACTAGGACTGATGTGCCTCTTGCATTCTGGGCATTACACCGGGTTGTGACACGCCCATACTGAAAGTCCAAACTTCTACTAATCAGCCAAATCCATACACTCCACAACAAACAATCTAACTCAGAGCATCCTTAGCTGTAAAAAATTGTTACCTGGGTTAACCTCAGGTGACAATAATTGACTAAGGAAAGTTCAAATTACCTTTTTAATACAAAAATTGCTTAAAATGTGCTTACAATGCACCAACAAATTTTGAGGATCCTGAGGAAGTATTAAACAATTGAAATTCAGAATTAACAAATTTAATCTCAAAGTCAAAAGAGCAAATTAATTGATTCATTTGAGAATATCACAGTCCTGTTTCCATGCGGTAAACCATTACTAAGCTGCCACACATTCCTTCATTATAATACCAGCAACCTGCACTTTGTAGGTTGTTGGGTTATTTTGTTTCAAAATAAAATAATATCAGTATCAAAATTTATATTCTGCCACTTTACTTATAAATATCAACTCCTGAAGCTCAGCCGCTAAGGCAATAGAGAGGCCACACACCTTTCTCTCAGTGCTAGTAGTAGCCATTTCTCTAATGCTTTCTATCTTTATGGCCACCAGTACAGGCATGCAGGAGGCACAAGGAGCAGCACCACCTCATTATAAATCTAGGCAAACGCTTACTACCATGAGCAGCATCAGGTTTTTACCTAATATGGTTAAACCTCAACTTTAGGTTCAGTTTACTTGTTTACCATGCCAAATATCCATTATTTTTTATTATCTGTTGAGATACGGCATTCCGCTGGACCTATTTTATAAGGGTACATAATCATCTAGGTTTAATATGAAATAATAAGCGACCCCAATAACAAACATTAAAATATCAACCCCATTTGGGACCATCTAGGTTTGTTACAAGTTCTAATCAACTATTCATAATTATTCTTCTAATCAACTATTCATAATTATTCTGTATCAATTTTCCCTAATTGGCTAGACTTCAGATAGTGTTTACATTTACCTGATAGTTATTCTACCCTCTTGATTTATCTAAAAAAATATTCTTTTGAGACATCTAATCCTTATTCTAGGTTAAATCTCTTTATATCTTTAAAAAGGAACCTCTGAACCTGAAGCTGATATTAAATTCCTTATCATAGCCTTTTTTTAGACCTCTGAACCAAGTTGTGGTTAAGTCCCACAGGATTTGTAGCCTTCATCAAAACCTCTGGAACTCTGTTATCAGGTTATGTCCTGTAAAATCATTTTATAGAACCGCTGAATCTTTAAGGTTAAGCTTTATTAACTGACAACCTATGTGAGTCGCAAAGGATCAGTCTTTAGAACGTTAGTGCCACTAGAATCAAGGCTCATGGCCTTACAAGCAGGATAAATATGGCGCAAAACAACTAATAATACGATGAGGATTTCATGGAAGAACAGGTTGAACCTGAGGATATAGTGAGCATCATGCAAGAGCCAATAATCATGCCTCCTAAAATCATAAGCTCTTAAACCCCTAATGATGTTATGATGATAATTTCAATTTTGTTCCTATTCATAAATTACCTTTGACTTAGATCATCTCCAACACACAGTTGCTGAAAAATTGGATTTGCATGCTTCCTGTTCTGAGTTTAGCTTTTGGATCATGAACCATGCTTATTGATCAATGATTCCCTATTTCTTGCCTGACAGGTCTTAATCCCACATTATCAGAATGACAAAGCCTTGTGGCCTTTGGATGATGCTGTGGGTTTGATTATCTGCAATATAGCCAGGTTTTTTCTTTGCACTTCAGTTCTCTGACAAAAACATCTATATGCCTCACAAATCTCTTAAAAGTTTTTAGGGATAGAAAGTACTTCACCCACTACATCCTGAAAGCTCTAGTAGCGTTGATAAATAATAGATGCATCTTATAAATATGAGATGGCTTTTGTAGCCATACTCTTTTATTGGTAGCTCATTTTGAAGTTCTTATAAATGAGTCAAATAATCTATGGTTTTAGTCAAAGCTATTATAGTGCCCACCACTCTTGTGCAATAATAATCTGTTTTGATGGTAGGGAAATTTTCGAAATAAGTTTTTTTCTCATATAAAAAACTTTTAACAGCTCAATTGAAAACATTACTTGAACTCAAAAGTTCACAAGTTTTGTAGGCGCAGCAGTGTAGCTAAACCTGTTATGTTTGGAGCTCATTGGTCATTGTACCAAACTATATTATCATTCTATTTGATACCCAAATATTGCTTCTAGAAAGTATAAGTTTTTCTTGATAATAGATGAAAATTTTTCTATCTATTAAAATTTCAACATTTCATATAAGTTCAATAAATAAGTAGAGTAAAAGAGTAAAGGGATTTTGAAAATAGGCCTAAGAAGTAGGTATACAGAGCAGTATTTTATATTAGAAAAATGGTGATTTTCAGTTTTCGCCAAGGAATAACCAAAAAAACTTGCAGGTGCCTAGAGCAGTAGTAAAGGAATTTATAAGTTATTTTCTGGATGGCTTGACTGATTAGAATGGCTATAGAGAGGTGTCAGTATAGCACTTTTGCTTCTCCAGAGTCTGTTATATATACATTAGCTTGGTTTATAATACTAAACAAAACTATGCATAGAGGAATAATTAAATATAGATTTTCTAAAGAAATTATATGATAATATTTATTTGTTAAAGCTTTCAATATTTATAGGCGTCTAGGTGTCCTGTAGCGGATTGCGCTCAAGTCCTCTTCATTAAGGATTTTTGCTTCTCATCTATTTTGGGGTTTGAGCTGCAGCCACTTACCTTAATCAGCTTTGGGATTGTTTACCTTGCATTGTGTGAGGGCATCTAACGGTGTCATCTGATGTTGAGTCAGAGTCTCATCTCATGATGATTTGAGAATCTCCTTTATTAATCCTTGCCCATTTAAGGGCAAGGGCTCATTTAGTGACAAACTATTGATTCTGGAAGGCTCAGTCCCAGAGACTTCTGGTTGAACAGTTTATCAGTCTAATCCTAAGATAATTTTGGATGTTCTTTACCATGAACGCCAACATTTCCTCTATAAAATTCTGGCTGAGGGGGACATAAAAGCGAAGGAACTTAAAATGTAAGTGGTTAACAACTGTGCCTTGAACGACATCTGCAATGGATTATTTGGGGACAGCCCTATACAGTACACGATAGGGTCTCAACTAAGAAATGTTTAACTTATCTGGTCGCCCAACAGAGTGAAGGTGGTAAAATAGCATAAGGTCCATGATATTGAAAAAGGGGAGAGCTGGATGCTTGGTGTTGGATCGCATAGTCTCCCTGGTGGTGGTTGAGACAATCCCTTTGGTAGTAACACTTGTAGCATGATGATTTTACTGGTTAGTGCTCTCATAGGTAAGTTTGGCAGCATTGGGAAAGGCGGAGTCTAATACATATTGGACGCTACTAAGTAGTTGGGGCTCCCTACTTTAAAGGTCCTGAAATGGGAATATTTTGATAATTTGATGGTAGCTGATCTGATAGGCTAATAAAGTAGATGGTAGATAGTGATTCCATTGCATGGGGTCCATAGGCCATCTTGTGGAGAATAAAAACTAAGGTACCATTATTATGCTCCATTGTACCATTAGTAAAAAGATTATAAGGTGCAGTGAAGTGCTGGTTAGTACTAAATAGTGTAGTCAGCTCTTGGACAACTTTGGAGTGAAGTTCAACAACCTGTCCAAGAGCAGAACTCTGGGGCACCCATGCTGGGTGAAAATGGAGCAAAACAGAAACAAGGCGCTGGCCTTAGTGGTAGCAGCAGGAAGTGATATGGCCTCACTTCACTTCATGAGATGGACAATGGCTAGTATAATTTAGTGTTGACCATGAAGGCCCATGAACAGGGGCCCTACAATATTCACGCTAATGATGGTAAACAGCGTAGAGGGGGTTACAACATCATGTTGATAGTGAGAGTTTATCCAATCCTGGTTTCTGAATGTCAAGTAAGAATCTAAAGCAACCTGGATAGTTTAAAGCATTAGATCCCAGTAGAATTGTTTCCTTATCCATTTGTAGGTTTCATTTATTGCTCAATGTCCCACATAAGAGTTCTTCAAGGATGATTTCAGTTTGTGAGGAGTGTCATATGTATGGCAGCCATTTTCCTTCAACTTGTTTATATAGCATGACATCTCATATCTGCATTTGATGGGCCATCATCCATAAGAACTTTAATGTTTCCGGGGGTTCCAATTCCCATTGTTCCGGATGTCCAATCAAATTGTATATGTGGTCTTCCTTGGGCAACAGTAACATGAGGGTCGTCATCTTAAATAACCCAAATGCGTTTTGGAGGGTCATGTTTGCTCTATGCATGATATTAAAGCTGAAGCTATTAAGCCAAAGAACTCACCTGGCAAATTTACCATTAGGATCTTTCATCTGTTGAATCCACCTTAAGGAAGCATGATTGGTGACAATAGCGAAATGCTTCCTATATAGTTATTTTTAGTACGCTTGTTGGTAAGTAATGAAGATTCACATTCACTCTCAGTGATGCTGTAATTCTGTTCAGCTTTCAATATAATATTGCTGAAAAAGGCCACAGGTTGAACTACTTGCTCACCTAGATGGGCAAGGATTGCTCCTATGGTCACATCACTAACGTTTTAGATAAAACAAAGGGTTGGTCATAGTTTATATGGATCAACACAGGCTGAGAATAAGTGCAGTCCTAAGTAGATTAAAAGCCTGGTTCTGTTCCAGATTCCATTCAAAAGAAAACGTTCTTATGTAGCAAATACGCCAAGGGTTCGTCCAGGTCAGCATATTATGGTATAAACTGCCTTAATATCCTACCATTTCTAGGAACACCTTTATGTCCTTAAGGCTTTAAGAAAGCTTCATTTTCTTAATTATGGCGACCTTGTCTGGTAAGGGCTGAATTATTCATTTAGTTACCTTATTTCTAAAAATTCCATCTCTGGTTGAGGAATAATCATATATCAGGTTTGAGCTTCAGGGACGCCTCCCTGAGACAATCAAAAGATTGGCGGTAGTGCTCTAGGTGGCCTCTAAAGGTTTTAAAAAGGTGGTAATATCCTCAAGGTACACTAAGATGCAAGAAATCTTCAAATCACCTAGGTGCCCATCTATAGCTCTCTGGAAGGTGGCAGGAGCGTTACATAGACTCTGCAACATTTGAGTTGGTTCAAACAGCCCTTCATTTGCAATAAGGGCACACATGGCTCAATCCTCTGGAGCTAGCTTAATCTTCCAGTACCCGCTGGTGAGATCTATTGTGGAGAAATATTGGGCCCCACTAGGAGTGAGGTGAGTCATCAATTTGTGGGAGCGGATAGCTATCATCTCATGTCACTGCATTAAGCTTACAATAATATATTATAACACAATGGTTCCCATACTTTTTTGAACAAGCAGAAGTGGATACTAAGGACTTCGCGTGGGTACTAACAACCCTTAAGTTAACAGGACCATTAGTTCAGTGGTGAGCTTAGCCTCTTCTACCTTACTCTTTTGATAGGGGCATGAGCGTATGGGTGAAGCCACCCATCTCTACAATGTGCACAGCCCACTTCATCTTGCTGAAGTCATATTTGGACGTGGAGAACAGCCCAGTATATTCCTCCAAGAGTTTATCAGCCTTCCTCCTTTGTTCTGAGGTAAGGTCTTACCTATGAAGGTGGTGACTATAGCTACAATGGGAGTCTCTTCTAAACAAAAATTATGGAGGCTCCCAACCCACAAGCACAGCTTATATTGTTGTCTGATACTGAGCGTAAATGAGAAATTGGGGTGCTTTGTCATGGATCCTGCTGATTAAAGTAAGACTGGGTTTCCAATCTGGGTGTGTAACAACCCAGTGGAAAGCACAGAAAGATAATGGCATAGCAGTTCTGATCAATTGTAGGAGAGATCACCTATGATTCTTGTGAGGGAAATAAAAATTCAAGAACATACCAAAGTCCCCCATGGCAAAATAAATGGCTGCAATAGGGTAACCGTGATACTTTCTGGGGCATCTCCCAAGGGTGGGAGAGGCAAGGAGGATGACCAATCCTCCTGGGTTTGCAGTTGGTGACCTTTGGGCTCACCTTCCAGATTTTTTGGTTCAATTTCATCTTAATAAGTTTTCTGGAGATCTTTAAACTTTTAAATTTTTGAAAATGCTGATTGGGTTTGAGAATCAAATTGAATTGAATCAATTCAACTGTCAGGAAGCCTAGGGCTTTGTCTTGCACCTGTTGAGGGGTTTCTCGATATGTTGAGGGGTCTGTGATGTCAGCAGGATGGCAGATCAATTTTCTAAACTGATTTGGGCCAGATTGGCCCTTGGAGAGATGGCCTATATAGTCAGTGACTGGTTACCACCTTGCGGTTTTAATAACGACCATTTCATGCCCCAAACGGAGAATTGCAATGAGCGGAGATGGCTTCATTCCCCCCAAGCTGTGCTGAACACAAGCAGATTGGTGAGGCGAATTAGTTCAAACTATATGACAAATTTGTGAAGAGGAGACGGACATGTAGCTTGTCCTCCTGGTGCCAAAGGAGGAGAATATTGCAAAGAGTTCAGCATATTCCAAAACTCTTTGGAAGTGGCAGATTGGCATTATATGCCCATGGCAAAATCTTTGATCATTGCAATCAATCTTTGGTGGGCCGCCAGATTGATGGCTTGGAGGTCCCACTCAATGACCATTGGCCCTAAAATGAAGATCGCTGCATAATTTGCTGGGTTAAGTGAAAGTGTTTTGAAAAGAGGTGGAGTCTGTGGAGTAGGTTTGGGTAAAGGATCATTTTTATTTAAAACTTTAGAGGTAAAATTGACTATTAACTGCCCCTTTCCAGAGGCAACTATCTTATATGCAAAAATAGGGGAAAAGGAGGTCATGGGTTTGTTCCTAGATAGTAGCAGCTGATGTACTCATGGTTACTTAGCCTGGGCTTGGGCGTCATCAGCCAGCTTGTGCACTAGATTTTAAAAACTCTGGCAACGCTATTCCTGATCCGCCAGGGATGGACCCTCGCTGATCCAACCTTGAGCGGATTTGCTTGGATAAAGGGCTGTCAGGATTGGATTCCTTCAGGGTTGATTTTATCAAATTTAATAATTTTTGACAAAGTTTTCAAGAACGGATTTCAACTTGGATTGGCATTCCTGGACCCAGGATTTTGGATTCCATGTTCTGGATCGGTTTCCTGACTCAGAAACCATTTCCTGAGGTTTGAGGTCGATTTTCTTCCTTTCCAAGGAAGTGAGGGATGGCGGGGTGGAGGCCAGTGGAGGGTGGTGGTGCTGTTGGTGACTTCTGTCCTGGATTACCTCCCTGCAAACCACCTTTATCCTTTCAACAAGGGATGTTTCATCCAAGGTAATATGTGGAGGGATCCTTTGGGGCCAATGCATTTAGCCAACGTTCATCAACCATATTTCTTAAGTCCCCCAGTTGAGCCAAAGGCCCTACAGGGGCATTATTTCCCTTCTTCTTCCTATAAGGAACCTATATTCCGGTCCAACCCAAGAGGTTGTGTCTCCAGACTTACATAATTGGTCCAATGTTATGGGCCTTTGGAGTCAGGTTAGCCAGCAATACAGAGATGTAGCCAGCGTATGGGGTGTTGAGGATATCCGGGCAGATTAGAACTTTTTTCACAGATGGATTTTCAGCCCTCCAAATTTCAAAAGTCTCTCAGGTGGTATGTTCACATATATTCATGTTTCCACTAAAATCTGTGACCCTTGGGAATTGCCTTAGGCTCTGTCAAATATATAGATATCCCTTCATCCCCATCCACTATGTGAGGGGTCAGCTTTATGCACAACCCTGAAATGTAATAGTTGAGTTGAAAAATTGATTTTTGGTTATTAATAAGCAGGTCCAAGCCATATGGACCCTCTACTACTGCCTCCCAAGTTTGATCCCAGTAATGGACTTTGGGTAGGGGACGATTTTGACTGTGTTGGTTTTGTGCACCAATGCCCCAAACTGAGATAGCAAATAACAAAGGAGGTCTATGGTGTTCCTGGCCTATCATACGCTGCGCATGGAGGTTTTCTTGGTTTTATCCTCCTTTCCCATTTTCTTCACTTCCCTAATCAGTGCGGTATCATCCCCAGGTCAGCCCACCTCAAATAAAATTTTTAAAATAAGCAGGTCCAAGCCATTACGCCCTAATTAACATCCTTATCTGTTTAAGACACCAAGGGAATGTGGGTACTAAGCAAAAATAAAAATCTTTCCATGTAATAAATGATGGCATTGTATTCTTGGAGGAATTAGGTGCCCAGCAATAACTCGTAGCTAGGGTTATCTAGAGCTATGGACAAGACATTTAACAAAATTGTATTAAATTGGAGGGGAAGCGCGATTAAGCTCCTATGGATCATGTACATTGAGGTCCAGTGGTGTAGAACTTGATGTAATGGGCAGGACCAGGCGCAGTCTTAATTTTCTTCATTAATTTGGATGAGATTAAGTTAACTGTGAACCGCTATCAATTATGACAAGTAAGTAAATTTATGAACCATAACCCTGACATGAGTGACCTAAATATGGGATTGAGGTGGTAGAGTGAGAAACATTGGCAACTCATTACATTAATAAGCAGAATCAAAAAAGTTTATTATTGGTATTGTTCAACTCATGTTTCCAGGGTTCTCCAATGGTGATCTCTGTGAGGATTTCAGATTTGAATAGAGGCATGATGGGGGAAGTGTCAGCACAATTATCCTCTGTCTTCGTGCTAACCTCACTTTTCCTATCGTTTTGCATTATGTCACTTACGCTCAGCATTTATTGCACTCTTTCTTGTTGTTTCAGTGGTCTTTGCAGTAGGAACTAGTGGGTGTCCCTTTTTCCTTGGCTACCAGAACATGCACTCTAGGTTTAGGATGTGCTCAGACCAATGAGGGGTACTTGTTAAAAGTGACTATAGGGATCTCATTGAGTGCCTTTTTGATATCACAGATGCAGTGAAGGTTTTTTAAGTCCTAACTTGTGGAGCTTAACATCAAGCCAACATTTTAAGCATGAAAAGAATGGCAGTAATAGCATCATCTAATAACATTTGATTAACATAACTAGCAGTTGCATGCTAGCATAAAAAAGTGACATGAAAAATCAGAAGGGGTTTCTCCTTTGTTAGGGTGAATAGCCATAAAGGCTTGTTTTTTACTTGAGAGTGTCTAATCAGAGCCAAATTCCTTTAGAAGAGCTGTCTTGACCTGTGGACAGGTATGGAATTCATGAAGTTGGGATTATATTCTCATTAGCTTCCTTAAACAAACAGAAATGGATAATTTTGACATTTTAGTGATTAGTACTCTCTTTCATAGCACTCTTGAAATTATATAAAAATAATTCTTGCTTTATTGGCATGGAAAAAATTGTTTCTTGAAGCTGGGCTTGAAAGATGATCTGACTGGAGTGGAAATGGCATGGATGCCAGCTTCAATAATCTGGCTAAGCTAGTAGACACTAATTTGGCGTATGTGAGATGAGCCTTCTGATCTATTTGTCTTTGATCTTCTCTAAGTCATCCTGAAATTCTCTCCAACATTGATTGAGAGAACTGGAAACGACCTTCTAATTGTTTGGAATCTCGAATTTAGAATTATAGATTCAAAAAAACTAACTTGAGTCAGTAAATTTGCATTTTTCTGTTTCATCTTGTCAATATGTTTGTTATAAACTTCATGAACTCTTAAACGTTTTCCATATAGAAGTTTAGTGCGCCTAAGGTGATGTTAGGATCAATGGGGCTCCCATAAGGGTGGGCTCTACACCCTTAAATAACGCTTTTGATTTTTTATAAAGGTCCTCCAAATTTTGAGTATTTCTCCATACATGGGGTCCTCAGAGCATTCAGCTGGAGGAACTGTAACCCTGAGGACCCTCTATAGCCTAGATGTCTCTCAACCCCTTCAGGACCACTTGGATCTTCAGAGCCTTTGGGCCCTATGATCCTTAGGTTAACAGTGTCAATTGATGATGAAGTTGATTGAACAGGGCTTCTACATTCCTCATAAATTTCATTAAGGTGGATTTATAAAGTTCATGTTGAGAAGCATCCTCCAAAGCGCATTGTGGATATACTCATTTATCTCAGGTACCACACTCTGTAGTCACTGAGTAAGGTGGGCATCCATATATCTAGAGGTCTCAGAGTCCAACAGGACGATTTGACCTCAGGTGCCATTAATGAGGCGACGATTAGTCTGGATAGCCTCATGATTGTTACAGACACAATAGGAGGCAAGTTTGTTAATTTGACCAGGTTGGTATTAAGCTCTGTACTAATCCCAGCTGGCATAGTATCTCTTTATGATAGAACCCAAAAAATTGGAGGCTATGATGGAGAGCTGGATGTACAAACTGCTGTAGGTAGGGTTCTGCTCTACCAACCAGCTCATTGCTAGCTAAGACAGTCAAGCTGTAACGTCTTCACATGTGTGAGGGGACAGCTAAATATTGTGAAATGACTAGGCCAGGTCTTAGAAAAGATACCATTAAGAAGCTGCTGGATGGTGTTGGTTGGTTGTCAGTTCTTAGAGTAAACTGTTTGTTGTTGAGCATTGGAAGGTTAAAATCGAAATGTGGCCTAAAATTCTATGCTCTTGGGTTAGATTGGTTGTACCTTGAATTGTAAAGTATTTATCTATTGATAAATACTCCTCTTTTCATTAAAGGAGAAGATTCGTTATCAGCATAATCAACTATTTTTCATAGTTGCATTTTCATTGGCTACATCTTGAGGCTCCCTTATAGTGAGCACCAGGTTTTGGGGTTTCACCAAGGAAACCCAAATATAAAAAAATGTGGATGCCCACAGCAGTAGGAATGAAAGTCATAAGTTATCTTTAAGAAGGCTTGACTGATTGAAATGGCTGGAGAAAGGTGATGGCATAGAATTGTTGCTTCTTCAGGTTCCAATATATATGCACTATCCTGGGTTACAATACTAAGTATCAAAACTTTGCAAATATGAAAAATTAAATATATATTTGCTAAGAAAAATTGTAGATAATCTATACTTATTAAAGCTTTTGATATCTATAGGGCGGCTAGTTTTCCTGTGGTGGATGGGGCAATTTATCCTCTTCATTCAAAATCTTTGCTTTACATCTAATATAGTGGTTGAGCTGCAACCACTTTCTTTGATTAACTTTAGGATTGTTGCTCTTCTACTGTGTGAGGGTGTCCAGATAGCTGACTCTGATGTTAAGACAGAGTCTCATCTCGTGACTATTAAAAATATTATTCATTAATCCTTGACTGTTTAAGGGCAGGGGTTCATTTGATAACAATACATTCAATTTCTGAAGGATTGAACCTAGAGGATTATGGACAAACAGTTTATTGGCCTGATCCTAAGATAAATCTGGGCTCTTTTTTAGCATAAATGCCAACAGTAATATAACACATGGGCTTTCTTTATAAATTTCTAGAGATTAAAATTTAAACTTAAAAAACTCAAGTACCAGCCTTCAACTTAGTACACTTTTTGTAAATTTAAAGTAGAACTATCCTGCATATATAGCTTATTTTAATTTTGAATTAATTATCACAAATAAAAGGCAGCTGGCACCACCACAAAGTGGTTTTTTACCCCAAAGACAAAGAATCCCTTAAATATTTAAAATTAAAGAAATATGTAGTATAAGAGAATTTTTATATATATAATTTTTAGAGAGGTTAAGTAATAATATATTGATTCTGGATTCTAAAAATGAGATCTATGTTTGGGATGACACGGAGTGTGGCTGCCCAGTTAAAGATGCCATAGATTTTCTAGCGTTCAAAGTATTAGCACCCACTAAATTCATATAGATTTATGCTCAGGCTCAATAAATTAGCATTGAGAACTTAGACACAATACTTAAAGAGATACTTTATAATTAAAGTGCTAATCTTACATATAATAACTCTATCGTCCTACATAAAACATGGTAATGTGAATTGATATATAATTTTTAACGGTATAAACTGAGACATCTATAATAATTTGAGTCCATCTACAAAAAATTAGTATGCTTATTTTAATTATTTAAAATCTTTATCAATATTATGCTCTAATTTAATGAGCTTACTGATATTTTAGTTTTTTGTTTAAAGCCATGAGTATCTATTTTAGTAATAAAATCAACTAATATTGATTACAGTTCCAGACTTCATGGTATAGAAATCTGAGTCATATAGATGAATTAAATTAGTGTATATAGTTATTTCAACTAAAATATTTTATAGTTTTCAATAATTTTTCCTATATATAGATATATAATGTGTTTATAGGTTTGAAGGTTTTATCTAGCTCTATCATTATTTTTTTATACATTAACAGCCCTATTATTGAGTAAAAATAAAAACTATCTATTCTGTAAATTAAGTTTACTCTAAGATCTAGACATGACTGCTGACTTGCAATAGTGTTACTTAATACCTTAAGTAAAAAAAAATATTGAATGATATCTGTAAGGGTTGCTGAATTATAGTGTCACCATATTTATAAGTATACACCTTAAAGATAAGCTTTTAATAGTAAATAATATTGCATTAATTTCTTAAAGTATATATAGCAGACCTAATTATAATATAGATTTAAGAGTTATTATGTGTTAGAACTGGGGTGGAGGGTTAGGTTCTAATGGGATAGTAAATTTGCACCTAAACAAAAAAGTTACTTTTTGATGACAGTGACCCTAGAAAACACATGCTAAACTTTATTCATATAAAATTGGTTTTATTAGAACAAAAGAAGAGTACATATTAGTATCAAATACTGTCTGTGACTGAAGGGCTTGAAAAGGGTTTTTTTGATATTTTTTGGCTTTTGAATACCTGTAAGTCCCAGAGAACATCCCCTGGCCATTGATTGGGCCATTTTCCCATTCCTGAGTAAAAAGACACCAAAGAGAATGGCGGTACCTCTCATTACTCAGGGTGATCTCGCTCAAAAAGTAGATGAGCAATGGTAAGAGCTCTTCCCCTTCAAATCCCACTCCCAACACCCACACTCACCTCGGCAGAACTTTTATGGGGAATTAGCAAAATCTGCACCGAGATTGTCAAATTGAGATCAGTCAGATCTAATTTGACTGGCAATCTGGCTGATGCTCAGATCTCAAATGGCCGAAAAGGCATGAAGACTGAGGTATCAGCCAGAATGCCCAATGGTTCTAATTTGATTAATATGTTGATTAAACAAATCACCTTCCTACCAAAAGTCATTAGGGATTATCCTCAATTGCCAGGCTATAGCTTTGGATGCCATTGACAAGGGTTTGAAGTCCCCTGTTGACAATTTGGGCGTTGTGGCTGATGTGATGCTATTGACTGAATGAAAGGCCCAGTGACCAAGTGTGGGTGGGTTGGGTGTCCTGAACCTGTTCCCAACCAAATGGACCCACCCCTATGTGGGGTGGCCTTGGGGGATTCCTGTCGCTCATTGGGCCAAACACTGTCATGCCAACTATCAGAAATGTAGCTGAGCCTCAGTTCAGATGTTCAAGGTCAAACTGACAGTGACTCAGCTTGCTGCCAAATTTCTTGATGTCAGTCTTAAGGAACAAACCCGCCCATTCCCAAATAATTTGCCGGTTAGGTCAAAATTGAGGGTCCCAATCCTGGCTTGTCACTACCCCTAATTGAACATTATTTAATCAGTTGCATAACACTGAGAAGATTGTTGGTCGAATTTTTTTCCTTTAATAAAAATTTTGCCAAAAAACCAAACAATTTTTCTATTGTATTACTCTTTCTGACCGCATCCCTGATGGCGTTTCCCTGGTGGCCTGTCAGTTCATATACTGGATAGGCTCTACCAGTACTTATGGTCACTATGGCCCCCTCCATCATTGATTGGATTCAGCAAGTCCAATATTTTTGGCTATACAACCCCGTTATCATGAACTTTCAGCAACAGTACATGGGAATCTTGTGGCCTTATGTCCACCAATTGCAAGAGAGAATCCGCCTCTTTGCCTCCCTGGTCAAAATGACCTCATATGCTAATGAACTGATTGAAACTATCTCTGTGATTCCACCCCCTGCAGCAAGGCCCCCTGGGTCAGGAGTGGGCTCATTGTGGTTCAGCATCAGGATCATACTCACTGTTGTGTTACACCAACAATTCGTCATTTCCCAATGCCTGGCTCCATATCAAGTCGTCCAGTTGGCAATGCCTCTGGCATTCTGGCTTGCTTTTTGGGTGCTTATGCATCCTGAATGGCAGGCCATTCTAAACTTCTTCTGCTACTTCCATGACACAATCGACCAACCATTATTCCCAGCCACTTCCGCCTTGCTCTTCAAACTAGGCGCTGCAGTGGTTACCCTTTACCAAATGAATGTGCAATCATTAGTTTGCTATTTGTTGTTTGTTTTGTCACTTTCTGATTTGGGGAAGTATCTGCTCTACCCTGGGAAAGCTTCTTCAATCCACCCAAGCTGCGCGGATTGTGCCTCCTCCCCTTCCACTAGACTGGAGGGAAGTTTGAGTGTCCCCTCCCAGGTGATTGCCAACCAAGTTCTCAACGCGCTCGCCAAGGTGCAAATGCATACAGCAATTGCACTTAATAATGCTTCCGCATTATCCCATGCTCAACAAGGGCTCGCGTTGTTAGACGCTTTGGATGGGGATGCCCGCCATTGGGTGAGAGGTCTTTTGCGCTCTTCCTCACAAGCAGGTGACTCCACCCCCTGATGGCTGTCATGTCAGCTGCCCTGAAACACTTTGTGTCACAATTGTACCACCTATTTAGACTGATCTATGCCATCGCTGAAGCCCCTAGCTTGGCTTCTTTGATTCCTACCTTTTGTGAACTGGCCCCCGCGTCAGGTTTATCTATCAATATGCTTCAGGAAGTCTTTAGATTAGGCTTGGATTCAGGTTCCGCGCATCACGAGGTCTGGTTCACCGTCCAAGGATCAGTAGATCAAGTATGTGTCACTGCAACCACCATCAACGCCTTACCCCGCCATGTTACCCGTTATCAGAAGGGGAATTTTTTGATTGGGTTACCCAAAGTAGATGCAGATGATGCGCCTATCTCTGAATTAGTGGTAGGTCTGAGTACTGATCTTGCTGTAACCCCCAAGTCTGAATTGGCAGATACAGAGTTACCTATCAATGAATCTTTCTAAGCCCAGACAGAGGAAGTCATCTCCCTCGCCCTCATGCTTCCAATTTTCGCTCTGGCGAAGGACCCCAACCTTACCCCCAATATGCCAGTTATTTCTTCAGTTGCAAATGAGTCAGTCGAATCTTCTACTAAACAAAACTTCGCTTATTTCCTATTGCCTATGAAGATCAGTGTCAGCTTGCATCATGTTTTCTTCAAAGCCCTGGTGGATACCAGAGCTGCGGGGAACTTCATGAGTGTTGAGTTGGCACAACAATTAGAACTGGAAATGGATGCGGGCCCCTCAGTGATGGTGGCCTCATCTGCTTCCCAGCCCTCATATGTTGTTCGCCAACTGGTACCTTTTTCAATCCACCAGTTCAGCTTCTGCGATCATTTTTTGGCCATGCCAAACTTGGTGTTCCCGGTGATCTTAGGTGTGGGGTGGTGGCGTCAACAACATGTTAAGATTCATTTAGAGTCTAATACGTTGTCATTTACCAATGATCATCTGGAGGGATAATTCCCTTTGATCGACACCCTCAAGAAGATACAAGAAACCAGCTCTATCACTACCCTAGTCACTTCTGCGGGCATCCCAGCCAATTTCCCTGAGAGCTTAATACACTATTAGAGAATCTTTGACATTAAAAAAGCGCATTGCCTGCTAAGCACACTAGGTTTGATTGTGGGTTTCAAACAATCGTGGAGTTGGTGAACATCAACTGCCCGTTTTATCCCCATACAGCGGAGGAAGAAGTTGCACTCAATACCTGGTTGGACGATATGTTTAAAAAAGGTTGGTTGTTCAAGGAGACCTCACCCATTGCCTCCCCCATCATCTCCGCCAAAAAAGCGGATGGTTATCTCTGTCCCTGCATGGATTATGGTCATTTGAATAAAATACAATTTCTGATACCTACCCCTTGCCTCTGGAGCAGACAATCAGCCAGGAAATCGCTAAATCCCGTGTGTTATCTAAGTTGGATCTGGTGAACGCCTTCAACCAAGTTTGGGTAATGAAAGGGCAGGAATGGTTAACAGCAATCCAGACAAAGCGCGGCATTTTACAATTTTGTGCAATGCCCTTTGGGCTGAAGAATGCTCCCACTACATTTCAATGGATGATCGACAATGTACTAGGTGACCTCCGGTTTACCTGTGCAGTTGCATACATTGATGATATCCTGGTTCACTCCCCGACCCCCAAACAACATGCTACTGACTTGGAAGTGGTGGTGGTCGCCTTGCATAAGGCAGGTTTGTTCCTCAAACCTTCCAAGTGTGAGTTTTACAAGGAGGAGGTTACTTTCCTCAGGAACCTGGTTCTCAAGGATGGCTATGCAATCCCTCCCAACAAGTTAGATGTGATCCAAGAATGGCCAACTCTGACTATGCAGAAACAACTTTGGAGTTTCTTGGGAACTATCATTTTTCTAAAAAAGTTTTCCCCAGCACTTTCCCAGATGGCCGCACCGCTCCACCCCATTACTGGGAAAATGTACCCTTTCATTGGACGCCCAAATGCCAGCAGGCGTTCAAATTGATCAAGGAGGTGTTCATGTCTCTGCCCATTTTGAAACACGCCGATTGTCATGATTTTAACCAGATGGTATCCTCCAATGATTAAGCGTTATTTGGAATGATATAGCTAATCCTGGTGGAATGGTTTATTGACTGAGTTTCATGGTATTTAGTGCGATTGCTGGTTAGTTGCTCCCCAATTTGGGTTGAGCTGAAATTAGTATTCCGCCGAGTTGGTATTTAGGTTTGAGTGAGGCCAATTGGTGGCCCCAAATTAGTAGAAGGATCACCAGCGACTAATAGCTGAGGATGATCCACTCAATATCAGTCAGCGGAATCAGTGTTCAACGCCAACTGCCATTTATGGTCAGATGTGAGATTTCCAGAGGAAAGCTGATGTATTTGCTATCCATGAATTCGCTTCCTGATAATCCAATGTTAGCAGATCCAACAATTATGAGCTTGAGGTGGCTGAAGTTGTTTCTGGTGCCTCATTTATTAAGAAGTGATGTCAGCGAGATGCCGAGATATTCTGAGTCAAAGCAAGCAACTAAAGTGGTTTCTGGTGCATTTTATATCAACTTGAAGGTCAAAACAAATTTGACATTTATTTTGGATTAATTATTTATATGGTTCACTGGCGACTTAAGGCCAAGGATGAACCAAAACTAATTCAGACATTGGGAAGGATGTAGTGAGAGGGTTGTCGCCAGGGAAGAGAATAAAGTAGATGATGATGAAGAAAAGTGGTTGTCTGGAAGAACCAGCAGAAGAGCTGATAGGTCAGCGGTGGGCGCAGTAGCCCTTTTGTAAATAGTATAAATACCTGGCGCTTCCCTTTCAAATAAGAACAACCTTTGCCTAGTCTACCTTTTGCTATAAGTTTATATTTATTTCGTTGGTTGTAGTTTAGGTTGAAGGGGATCCCCAAAATGGCATGGGTAACATGCCAAGGGGTTAGCCATCACTGCTAGCCCTGACGTCTAAGGTAAAATGGCAAGGGCTGACCACTCTTCATACTGGTTAGCCTGCCAACTAGAAGAGCCCATAGCTGATCTTCTGACACCAATCCCACCAAACCTTATATTGTTGCATGTGATGCCTCATTGGTAGCAGTGGGAGCGGTGTTGCTTCAGGAGCACAATGGTTGTGGGATCCACTGACGGATGCCACAAATATTTCTCAAAATGTATATAAAACATACTTTTAAAATAAAAATAAAAGTAATAATAAACGCTTTTTTAAGTTTTATTTTTACTAATATTTGTGCGGGGCAAGTCAGAAAAAGCTCTCCTATTCAATACTAGTATTTCATATTTAACCTAGTTCGAATATTAGGGCCATGGGAATTTAGGGCTATAGTATCAAAAAGCTTAGTCATCCGAATTAGAAAAGATTAGGCTTTGGCCTATCAGAACGAGGGAACATATTCTGGGGCAGAACAAACCTGTGTGGTAATGATTTGATAAATTGCACCCATTCACCAGCGGGTAAAATCTTCTCACCTTGAGGGAAACCATGTGATGGGCGCCCCAAAATTCAGCCAAGGAGTTGGAGCAATCACCTTATCAGTTTTCATCTTAATGAGCTGATTTTGATTATAAAGCATGTTTTCTTAATGGCTAGGGCTTCACCGAGAATCCGCCAGGGTCTTTTGGCTGACAGTACTCATATCCTCATTAACCATAGTATTGTTAGAAGATTGGGCATATAATTGGCCAATTGTAATTGTGGATTTGGGGCATTATTACCTTCAACATTCTTTTTCAAAAGTTGAGAAGGAGAATGTCCAACATTGCCCCCCTCAAGAATGTTGGTGGAGTGTAGTGCCATAGGAAGTGGCCATGTACCCGGTTTATGGTAACTCCTGTAGCCAAAGACTTTATAGAATACTCATTTCCTCTCTTATATGTGATGGTAAATGGCCCCTCCCAGATTGATCCAAGTTTGTCACTTCGATGAGTTATGTGATTGTGGTAATATAAGACCATATCCAACACTTGGAATGAAGGTAGGGAGCCCAAAGCTCATTGGCAGCTTGGCCTTCTTTAGTGACTGTTTTGGCTAGGTTGGTCATACCCTCTGATTGAAGCTGAGTGATGCGGTTAGCTAAGATTTGCATGGCTTTCTCAGGCTCCTCTCCACTAGAGAAGACATCCTTAGCTATAAAGGGCAGGTATGCCTGGTTCCCTATAATACAAAACTCGGAAAGGGGACATTTTCAGAATCTAATGATAGCTAATTTGGTAAGCCATAAGAGCACTAGGGAGATAATGATCCCAATGAAGAGGATCAGACGAGGCCATTTTCCATAAGATGGAAACCAAAGTGCCATTTACTCGCTCCACCGTACCATTGGTTGATGGGTTATATGGAGCTGAGAATAGTTGCTGGGCTCCCATGGAAGTAGCTAAGATTTCGACTACTCTGGAGGTTAAGTTTTTTCCATTGTCGCAGAGTAGTACTTGAGGGCACCCATGTCAGTGAAAATATTTTGATGGAGAAAGGTGGCAGTGGCCTTAGAAGTTTGTGCTGGAAGCGCCACAGCTTCAACCCACTTCGTGAAGTGGTCAATACCTATCAAGATATATCTGTTTCCACCTGTGGTCTGAGGAAGCGGCCCTACTACGTCCAAGCTTATGGTATTGAACGGCTGTTGTGGGGTAGTTGGCTGATATTGGTATTTGGTCTTGAACCAAGACTGCTTTTTACACGTAAAGCAAGCATCCAAGACTTCAACGATGGCTTCCATGATTTCCTCCCAAAAGTACCAATCCTTAATCCACTCATAGGTTTTCTTTGCTCCTCCATGACCTAAGGTTGAATGAGCTTCCAGGATAACAGGTACTTGTTCTGAGGGCCATAGGTAAGGCAACCACTTCGCCCCTACTTGTTTATACAAAATCCCATTTTCTACTTCAGTATTATGGGAGTGCCAGGCCAACATCCTCTGTATGGGCTCATCCTCATCCTCTCAGTCATTTGGGGTCATTAAAAGATCATACAGTCACTCTGCTTCACTGTTATTCAAGTGGAGGATGGGCAGCCGAGTTAAGCCATCAACATTCATGTGACAGGTTCCAGCGCGGTGTTCAATCTTCATGTCATAATGCTGGAGCTTTAGAGCCCATAGAGCTAACCGCCCCATAGGGTCCTTCATGTTTTGCAACCATTTTAAAGATGCGTGGTCCATAATCACAGCGAAAGAGGTCCCATACAAGAAAGGGCGGTAATGCTTCACTGCAAGTAGAACAGCAAGACACTCCTTCTCGGTAACACTATAGTTGTATTCCGCCTTTGATAGCATCTTACTGAAATATGGGACAGGATGATATACCCCTTTTTCATCCAGTTGGGCTAGGATGGCCCTGACAGCGTAGTCTGAGGCGTTTGTAAACAAAATAAACAGTTTTCTATAATCAGGATGCCTAGGATGGGCCTTTTTTGTAGCAGCAGCTTCATTGTTTCAAAAGCAGCCTTCTGTTCAGTGCCCCATTGAAAAGGGATATACTTCTTCAGTAAAAGAACAAGGGTCTCGCTGAGTTGGGCAAATTTAGGGATGAACTGATGGTAATACCCCATCATCCCTAGAAATACCTGTATATCCCGTAGATTTTTGGGGGAGGCATTCTGGCAATCGCTTCAACCTTATCTTGTATTGGTTGGATACCCTCTCAAGAAATGGAATGTCCGAGGAAGTCTAATTTCTTTTAAAAAGGTACACTTTGAAGGTTTTAACTTGATATTTGAGTTTTGTAAGCATTGGAACACCTCCTTCAGGTGATCAAGGTGTTCATTAAAGGACTTTGAGAATATGGTAATGTCAACAAGATAGACGATGACGCAGGTTAACTTAAGATCCTACAAAATGTGATCCATCGCACGCTGGAAAGAGGCAGGTGCGTTGCATAACCCTTGGGGTAATCGCGTAGGTTGGAAAAGACCTTCACTGCATATCAAGGCGCATTTCTCCTGGTCTTGGGGAGAAAAATCTATTTGCCAATAGCCACTAGCCAAGTCCATGGCAGAGAAAAAGTTTGAGCCTGAAAGCTGGGCCAGGGCATCATCAATGCGTGGGATAGGATAGCTATCCTTTTTCATAAGATTGTTTAACCTGCGATAGTCCAAAACTATCCGGTGACCTCCGTTTTTCTTCTTAATTAATAAGAGAGGTGAAGACCAAGGGCTTTGCGAAGGAACTAATAACCCCGCGTCTAATAACTGCGTGAGTTTCATCCTCATTTGTTGCTCCTCCACCTTTGATTGCGGTAAGGTTTTGACCTAATGGGATGGGCACCACCCACATTGATGGAGTGGCACCAGCCCTTCATGTGGCCATAATCATTGTCCAACTTTGAGAATATATCACTATACTCATCCAGAAGAGTTTTCACTTTCTCCAACTCATCTGAGGTCAGCTCACCTGAGATATGGACGTTTGGTAAGGTACATACCAGGTTATCTGCAGGCAGGCCTAAATCTGCCATTGAGCCAATGGAGTGAATTTGTTCAACTTCCTCCACAGGGAGTAAAAACCCTCATCCCACCTCCTGGTGCTTTCTTACAATTATGTCCTTTTTGGTGAGGTTTCCCAACAGTATAGTAATAGGCCTCCGGTAGGCTGGGTCTAAAATGCCAGGCTATACCCGAAGCTCAAAAGGGCTAACACCCTCAATGCTTAAGAGGTATAGTAGACATTGGCGAGGGATTTTGAGAGTGAGTTTTGTGTCTATCACTCGTTGTTCACCCGGCTTAATCACCACCTCATTGGTCGCATAAAATGGAATACCTTCAATAGCATCCACTGAATCAGGCAATTTCTTTGTATTTCACCCAGAGGTGGTATAATGTATAAGTAAAGTAGAAAGCGGGTACTCAATCATGCAAGAGTATTCATTCTTGCTGGGTTCTTTATTGGCTAGAACTAAGGGGACTTCATAATTGAGCAACGACAGGAACCCCTGCTTCATATTGATAATACCTTTATATTCAATCATAAACTGAGTACCTATGAGCATTTCATAGGCGCTGTTATTCAAAGCCACTGCAGGGGCTGATAGAATAAGCTTCCCAATATGAATGGGAATGGATGTGTAAGCGCCAAGTGCACGGGTTTGTTGTTGGGACTGGCGGTTCCAAATTCTTGGTTGTACTCCAAGTCAGGTGCAAGTTTGATCTTTTTCATCAACTTGGAGGAGATTATGTTCACCATTGAGCCTGTATCCAGAATGGCCATCACCCAGACTTTTTGAATAACCACTTCGACCTTTGTAAGTATCCCTCCAAAATTGGGAGATAATGCTAAGACCTCCTTAAGATGAAAAGTGGAGGTAAATTTGCGCGCGGTCTTGGGGTAATTTTTCAGAATGGACTGCATGGTATGGCCATGGTGGAGAGGGCGAATAAGGTTAGACAAGATCTCATCCGCTTCGCTGGCAGTATCAATAACGGCCAGCTCCCCTAGAACTTGGCGGAGGTACATCTCCTCAGGTATGGTAGCCTCATCTACTCCTCCAGCGTTCAAGCAATTGCGGACTTCCAATTCAGCGGGTACTCCTACAATAAAATAGCCAACCTCATCTGTACCCCCTCAGAATTATCCACAGGGGTATTGGTAACATGAGTATTGGCATAAGTTGTTTAAATGAGTCAGGCACATAAGATTTATTGGCAATAGGTGTGCCTCTCCATATGCTGACATTTCTTTTCCCTGCTCCGGTTCCTCCATGTCAGCTTTCTTTTTCCAGCACACAGCCTCCTTGTATCCGAACTTGTAGCAATATTTGCACCAAGGGCGTTCAGGACGTTTCACTTTAGGTTTTTGCTCCTCAGGGCCCATTATCTGAAGGGGCTCCTTCTTGTCTTCAATAGCCAGGACCCGAGGCTTGGGCTTAGGATCCTCAATGGCTAAAACGCGAGGGCGGGATACTGCTCTGCGAGAAACTTTGGGCTTATGGAAGTCAGTAACATCTAGTAACGCCTCCTTGATATCTTGAATGGTACGTAAATAGCGTTTAACTGAGGTGATGTGCATCACTAAAGGAGGGTGAGATGCCACTCCAGTCAAAACAGCGGCTACAGCGTCATCCAAGGTCAACATCTTTGAAGTTAACAACGTCTGTGCTTCCATATAGAATCATTCTGCAAAGGTGACCACTGACTCCCCTTTTTGGATACTCATACGCATAAAGGCTTGCTTTTTCATGCTTAAAGCCTGTTTTGAGCTAAACGTGTTTATGAGGGCCTCTTTAACCTCGGACCAGGTGCTAAGAGCATCCATATGTGGGACCATCACCTCCTGTGCCATGTGGCCTAAACAGGAAAGAATATGTTTGGCCTTCTGACGATCAGTCGCCCCTTCCATTGCCACGTCATAAACGTATAAAAATGAAGAAATGCTGCCCTCTCCGGGGACTAACTTGCCTTTGAACGTCAGTTTGAATGAGCTGAAGTTACCCCCGGTAAGGGTATGAATAGCTGGAGCTTCTGTTTCTGGGGTTTCAGAGCAATAGTTTAACTGGTCAAAGGTGCACAAAAGGCGATTGAACTGGTCTTGCATGACCTCGAGCTGGGTTTTCATTTTGGAGAGGGCTTCCTGGGGCCCAGATTCACATAGTCTCAGTCAAGCTTTGATACCCAGTTTGTGAGTTTCAAGATCTTCCACTTGGCTCTTTAAAGCATTGACTTGGAAGTGAAGTTGTGACACCAGCGAACTTTGGTTATTTGAGCAGCTTCCACGGCTTCCACGCATTTCTTCAGCTCTTCTTTCATTTGGTTACACCCCTCATCATCACGAGGGTGTGAGCTTGAGCCTTGTACTCCATCCTTGATCTGCTCATACTTTTACTCGACCTGCATTAATTGACTAAATACTTCCTTCAACAGCACAGGGCTTTCCAGCAAAGCTTTTATCACTTTCGCTTCAGTTTCACATTCATTCAGGTGACGCGCCAAATATTTGGTATTTTCAAATAAAGCTTTGAGAGCTAGCTCCTTTTCTAGCTGAACAACCTTGGCCGCAAGGGTGGAGGTGGCGCTAGATGGTTCAAGCAGCAGATGGCGTTCGAGCTCATCAACACGTGAATAGGCTTGGGTTAACTGTCGCTCCACCACAGCCACACGCTGTTCATAGTCAACTTGAGGAGTGGAGACGGGGGCTAAAAGGTCCTGGTACGTTTGCTCATTGTTCTTTTCAAGTTCTTTGGCAAACTCCTCCAGCAATGAGCGAGTGCTAGCGGTGGAAGCGTTAAGTTCATCCCTAAAGATCTTCATAGCCTCCTCGACATACTTTACAATCCCAGTATCCATGGTAGCAAGTCAATCATGCAGCTGAAAATTTAAGTTGCGACTAGCTTCCACACCAGATCTGACTGCTCCAAGGTGTTCAGAGGTCAGTTGATACAACTTATCATAGGTTAGAATTAGGGCTGCATGAGTATCTAGGTGTCAATGTAACTCATCGCGATGGCCAGCTAAGAGATGCATCATATGGACCAAGGTGGGGTGAGCAAACTTGCGTACGTAGGTGTTCAAATTAGTGAGCTGGCTGTAGGTCTCTGGGGAGGAAACTAGTCTCATAGAGAAAAAAGGGGCGTTCTTCTCCAAATGTCAAAGTGGTAGGGCTGTCCATCTGATCATTGGCTTCAACTCCTTCTCAATTTTGCACCCAGCGGGTGACACTCTCCATTGCTTATATACTTTATTGAAGTATACAGGTGATACCCCCTGTAGTGAGCACCAGTTTGTGGGATCCACCGACGGATGCCACAAATATTTCTCAAAATGTATATAAAACATACTTTTAAAATAAAAATAAAAGTAATAATAAACGCTTTTTTTAAGTTTTTATTTTTACTAATATTCGTGTGGGGCAAGCCAGAAAAAGCTCTCCTATTTGATACTAGTATTTCATGTTTAACCTAGTTTGAATATTGGGGCCATGGGAATTTAGGGCTATAGTATCAAAAAGCTTAGTCATCCAGATTAGGAAAGATTAGGCTTTGGCCTAACAGAACGAGGGAAAATATTCTGGAGCAGAACAAACCTGTGTGGTAATGATTTGATAAGTTGCACCCATTCACCATCGGGTAAAATCTTCTCGCCTTGGGGGAGAACAAACCCATGTGGTAATGATTTGCTAAATTGTACCCAATCACCGGCGGGTAAGATCTTCTCACTCAGGGAAAACCATGTGATGGACGCCCCAAATTCAGCTGAGGAGTCAGAGCAATCCGCTTATCAGTTTTTACCTTAATGAGCTGATTTTGATTATAAAGCATGTTTTCCTGATTGGTAGGGTTCCACTGAGAATCCGCCAGGGTCTTTTGGCTGACAGTACTCATATCCTCATTAACCATAGTATTGTTAGAAGATCGGGCATATAATTGGCCGATCATAGTAGTGGATTTGGGGGCATTTTTAACTCCAACATCCTTTTTTGGAAGTTGAGAAGGAGAATGTCTGACAATGGTTTAGAATAACCAGTCACTTACTTTTCCTGAAAGTTCACTGCCACGGAGCAGTCCTGGGCCATATATGACAAGGAATTGGCAGCTGTTGCATGGGCATTAACTCATTGGCGGTATCTGTTGCAGGGTGCCCGCCATGAATTAATGGTCCTCACAGATCACCGGGCCTTTTATATTTTTGCAAACCCCAAAGATTGGTGCATCAGCAGGCCCAAACCTATCAGGACCTGTGCAGTTTTAACTTTAAATACAAATTTGTTAAAGGTGCACTCAATGTACTTCCCAATTTCCTAAACTGCAGCCCTGCCCACTGTCCCTCGGAACCAGAGGAAGCGGACCTCGTCACCATCATTCCTGCCACTCAAATCCTGTCAATCGTTCCCCCCATCATTTCCTCTGTCGCTTTAGCTCCTGACGCCCTGCTAGTAGCTCAGGTCTTAGCCAGTCAAATGGCCTGCCCTGAGGGCGTGGAGTTGGTCAAGCAGTTGGCTCACTCGAGTTGCAAACACTCCCTATACTCCTTAAGAAGAGGGACTCATTTACTTTTGGTCTTGCATCTGGGTCCCCCTCCTTCTGATCGGAGGTATTCCATGCACATCATGATCCCCCCACAGTCAGACATCCCAGTAACAAAAATGCATCGATTTGATCAAGAGAACCTTCAATTGGGCGGGTCTGACAAAGAGGTTCTGTCTTGGGTCGCCAATTGTGTTACTTGTGCTAGGACCAAGTCAGATCGCTCTGGCAAGAATGGCCTCCTGCACCCCTTACAGCAGGTGGAGGGCCCATGGACCTCGGTGTCTGTGGATTTTATCACTGAACTCCCTTGTTCTAACAGGTTCACAGTGGTGATGGTAGTGGTGGATGGTTTCAAAAATTTTCCCTTTTTATACTTTGTACTTCCGCAATTACATCAGAAGAAACTGCCCATCTTATCGTATGCCATGTGTTTTTGATGTTCAGTCTCCCCCAGGAGATCATCAGTGACTGGGGCTCACAGTTCACCGCGCGGTTTTAAGGTGAACTCCTATTGATCCTAAAAATATTCCCCTGTCACTCCACGGTGTATCATCCTCAGTCCAATGGACAGACCAAGTGGGTCAATCAAGTCCTTGAACAGTACCTGCGTTGCTATGCTGCAGCCACGCAGGATACTTGGGCTGGTGACTTGCCTCTCGCTCTAATTAGTTTACAATAATGGGACCCACGCATCCATGGGGTTTCCCCTTATGAAGCAACGTTGGGTTATAATCCTTCATTTTTGGTCAGGCCATGCTTGCAGCCTGAGGTTAAAGCTGCTGCGGACCACGCTGTCCATATCAGATCAACTCAAGCCTTAGTGCAGGAACACCTCACCAAAGCCATCGATGACTACAAGTGGTTCACGGATTGTAAGCGTCTCCCTGGTCATGATTTATATGTTGGGTTCCTACATCATGCTTGATACCCATCACTTAAGAATTCAAACCCCTTCCCATAAATTCGCCAGTAAATGATTGGGTCCCCATTTGGTGGAGGAGGTATTGGGCAACGGGGCGTTCTGACTGAAGCTCCCTGCGCATTGGAAGCAGCATCCTGTTTTCCATGTTTCCCAGCTGTCGCCCTTCAAGGGTGCAATTCCCATGGAACTGGAACTGATCATCATCAATAATGAGGAAGAGGCTGAGGTAGAGGCTATCCTGGCATCCCGGAAGTTGCGACATTCTGTCCAATATCTAGTGGCCTGGAAAGGGTATCTGGCCTACAAAAACAGTTGGGTCAAGGCGTGCAAATTGTGCGAATTGTATAGACCTGGTTGAAGCATTCCACATATCCCACCCCGAGGCTCCCCACCCCCTCACAAAAAAAAGTCATGACAATTATGGCAATCAAGTTACCCAAGGTGCACAAGAATGTGGCTCTGGTGAAGTTTCCCGGTGGGGGTGCCCTTCCTTTGGAAAAAGGAAAGGGTAATGTAGTCCTGGGGAACATCCCCTGGCCATTGATCAGGCCATTTTCCTGTTCCCGAGTAAGAAGGCACCAAAGAGGATGGCGGTACCTCTCATTACTCAGGGCGATCTCACTCACATAGTAGACGAGTGGTGGGTAACAGCTCTTCCGCTTTGGATACCACCCCCAACACCCACACTCACCTCGGCAGAACTGTTATGGGGAATTATCATAATCTGCACTGAGATTGTTGAATTGAAATTAGTCAGATCTAATTTGAGTGGCAATCTGGCCAATGCTCAGATCTCAAATGGCCAGAAAGGCATGAAGACTGAGGTATTGGATGGAACGCCCAACAGTTCTAATTTGATTATTATGTCAATCAAACAAATCACCTTCCTACCAAAGTCATCATGGATCATCCTCAATGGCCAGGCTATAGCATCAGACGCCATCGATGAGGGTTTAAAGTCCCCTGTTGAAAATTTGGGCATTGCAGCTGATTTGATGCTACTGACCAAATGAATGGCCCAGCGACCAAGCATGGGCGAGTTGGGTGTCCCAAACCCGTTCCCAACTAAATGGACCTGCCCCTATATGGGGTGGCCTTGGGGGATTCCTGTCGCTCATTGGGCCAAACACTGTCATGCCAACTATCAGAAATGTAGCTGAGCCTCAGTTCAGATGTTCAAGGTCAAACTGACAGTGACTCGGCCTGCTGCCAAATTTTTTGATGTTAGTTACCCAAGGAACAAACCTGCCCATTCCTGAATAATTTGCTGGTTAGGTCCAAATTGAGGGTCCCAATCCCAGCTTGTCACTACCCCAATCGACCACTATTTAATCAGTTGCATAGCACTGAGAAGTTTGTTGGTCAATTTTCTTCCTTTTCCTTCAATAAAATTTTGCTAAAAATCAAACAATTTTTCTATTGTATTACTCTTTCTGACCGCATCCCTGATGGCGTTTCCCTGGTGGCCTGTCAGTTCATATACTGGATAGGCTCTACCAGTACTTATGGTCACTATGGCCCCCTCCATCATTGATTGGATTCAGCAAGTCCAATATTTTTGGCTATACAACCCCGTTATCATGAACTTTCAGCAACAGTACATGGGAATCTTGTGGCCTTATGTCCACCAATTGCATGAGAGAATCCTCCTCCTTGCCTCCTTGATCAAAATGACCTCATATGCTAATGAACTGATTGAAACTATCTCTGTGATTCCACCCCCTGCAGCAAGGCCCCCTGGGTCAGGAGTGGGCTCATTGTGGTTTGTCATCAGGATCATACTCACTGTTGTGTTACACCAACAATTCGTCATTTCCCAATGCCTGGCTCCATATCAAGTCATCCAGTCAGCAATTTCTCTGGCATTCTGGCTTGCTTTTTGGGTGCTTACGCATCCTGACTGGCAGGCCGGTCTAAACTTCTTCTGCCATTTCCATGACACTACCTATATTAAAAACAAGATCCTGTTCAAAAATTGCAGACTCCTACATGATATGCTCTTCCAAATCCTATGTTACTATTTGTTTAATAATTTATAACTTAATAGCACTAAAAAAGTTCTAGTCATTAGCATAATAATCAGAAGACATGGCCACTTGGAAATTAGCCTTGGGTCAGTTTACATTAGTATAGAAATTATCCTATTAGAACTGAGGCCCCAACAAATGGCCAAAGAGAAAAATAGCAAACTTATTTAGAATAAGTCTACATAAGTGTAGGGCAAAATAGTTGATAATTAATATTGAAATAATAGGTGATGCATAAATTAAGCCCATTGGGTGAGGCATTATTAGATAGTTTAAAGATAGGCCAGTTGATCTGCAGACCCCTTCCTGTGGGGTGAGGTAATTGATGTATTATGGGATTGAGAGTTGCACCAACAGGAATTAATGATTTGATCTTCATTTTCAAATAACAGTATTTGAAGATGCTCTATAGAAGTAAAATAGTAATTAGATATAAGTTGGTATTATATATTAACCCTTTGCACTCCGCTGTCCCCTCTCAGAGGACATTGTAATTCTAGCATATCACTCAGATGTCCCCTCTCAGAGGACATTAAAGTTTATTAGTGATTACGGGGAATTAACTTATTCCAGCACAACTTTTTGAGAAATGCATGTTTTTCTGAAATTTCTCTTGAAATGGCAGAAGAAATCAAATCAAAATATGGTAAAGCTAGAATTACAATTTCCCCAGTCGAAATCTGGCAAGGAACTATGCTCGCTGGTGCTATGTGCCGCTGGATTCCACAATGGAATATCTGAAATAGATAATAAACTTCTTAGGAAAACTAAGCTTTTACTTTTTGTTAAAGTTTTTATGTTTTTATTGTTTATGGGGGGCAAACCAGGAAAAGGCCCTATTTTCAATACTAGTATTTCATATTAAACTAGTTCCAATCCTCAGGGCCATGGGAATTCAGGGCTAAAGTATTATAAAGCTGAGTCATGCAAATTAGGAAATATAGGTTTTTGGCCTATCAGATTGAGGATAAAAATTTTGTGGCAAAACCAACCCATGTGGTAATGATTTGATAAATTTTATCCAATCACCAGTGGGTAAAATCTTCTCACCTCAGGAGGGCTCAGATCTGAGTGGTAATGATTGGTTAATTCACACAATCATTGATGAATAAAATCTTCTCACCTTGGGAGGGTTCAGATCCAAGTGGTAATGATTTGTTAATTCGTACCCAATTATTGACGGGTAAAATCTTCTCACCTCAGGAAAGAACAGACCCATGCGATATTGAACACCTTGAATTCAGCCAAGAAGTTGGAGCAATCCTATTATAAGTTCTTACCTTATTACGCCAATTTTGGGTATAAATCATAATTTCCTGATAGATAGGATTCCACCGAGAATCTTCCAAGGTCTTTTCGTCATTGGTATTCATATCATTGATAGCCACAATATTATTTACAGATCAAACTCCAACATTCTTTTTCAGAAGTTGAGAAGGAGAGTATCTGACATTGCCCCCCTCAAGAATGTTGGGAGGAGTGTAGGATTGTAGGAAATGACCATGTACCCAGTTTATGGTAACTCCTGTGGCTAATGACTTGATGGAGTATTCATTGCCTCTTTTATAGCTGATGGAGAAAGGTCCCTCCCAAATTGAACCAAGCTTACCGCTTCTTGGGGTGATGTGGTTATGGTAGTATAACTCCTTATCAGCCACTTGAAATGTAGGAAGGGGGTGCAGAGCTCATTGGCAGCCTGCCCTTCTTTAATCACTGTTTTTGCTAAGTTGGTCATAGCTTCAGCTTGGAGTTGAATAATTTGGTTAGCTAACCTTTGCATGGCTTTCTCAGGCTCCTCTCCTTTAGAGAAGACATCCTTAGCCAGAAGAGCAGGTATGCTTGGTTCCCTGCCATACAAAACTTGGAAAGGGGACATTTTCAGAATCTGGTGATAACTAATCCGGTAGGCCATAAGGACACTGGGTAAGAATTGATTTTAGTGTAGTGGATCAGAAGAGGCCATTTTACATAGGATGGAAACTAAAGTTCCATTGGCTCTTTCCACTGCCCCATTGGTAGATAGATTGTATGGAGCTGAAAAAAGTTGGTGGGCTCCCATGGAGGTAGCTAGGAGTTTGACTACTCTGGAGGTAAAATTCTTGCCATTATTCAGAGTAGTACTTGGGGGCAGCTATGAGAGCAAAAATGTGTTGATGTATAAAAGTGGAAGTTGCTTTAGCTGTTTGGGCAGGAAGCGCCACAGCTTCAACCCACTTAGTGAAGTGGTCGATGGCTACTAAGATAAAATGGTTGCCACTGGTAGACTGTGGAAAGGGACCTAAAACATCCAAACTAATAGTGTGAAAAGGTTGTTGCGGGGTAGTTGTTTGATACTGGTATCTAGTCTTGAAACCGGATTGTTTCTTGCACATAAGGCAGGCTTCCAAGACATCAACTATAGCTTCCATCATTCCATCCCATTAGTATTGATCCTTAAGCCACTCATAAGTTTTATTTGCCCTCCATGGCCTAAAATGGAGTGAGCTTTGAGGATGACAGGTACGCGTTATGAGGGCCAGAGGTAAGGCAGCCACTTCGCCCCCACCTGCTTATACAACTTCCCATTTTCCGCTTTGGTGTTGCGCGAGTGGCGGGCTAACATCTTCTAAACTGGATCATCTTCATCCTCCCATTCATTGGGAGTCATTAATAGATCAGCAACCTTTCTGCCTCGCTATTATCCAAGTGGAGGACTGGCAGACGAGACAACCCATCCACATTCATATGACGAGTTCTGGCACAATGTTCAGATTTCATATCATAAGGCTGGAGCTTTAGAGCCCAGAGAGCTAACTGTCCAGTAGGGACCTTCATATTTTGTAACCACTTCAATGAAGCATGGTCAGTAACTACAGTAAAGGTGGTCTCATAGAGGAAAGGACGATAGTGCTTTACAGCCAACAACACAGCCAGGCACTCCTTTTCTGTTACACTGTAGTTGCGTTTGGGCTTTGAAAGCATCTTACTGAAATAAGATACCGGATGATCAATACCGTTTTCATCTAGTTGACCTAAGATGGCCCCAACGGCGTAGTCTGAGGCAGTCATAAATAAGACAAAGGGTTTTTTGTAATCTGGGTGCCATAGGATAGGGCGTCGTTGTAGTAGCTGCTTCAGGGTCTCAAAAGCGGCTTTTTGTTCAGCGCCCCATTGGAAAGGGGTATTCTTCTTCAGTAAGTGAACAAGGGGCTCACTGAGTTGTGAGAACTTAGGGATGAACTGATGGTAATACCCCATCATCCCTAGAAACACCTGTATATCCCGCAAATTCTTAGGGGGAGGCATATTTGCAATGGCTTCGACCTTGTTCTGTAGTGGTTGGATTCCTTTTTGCGAAATGGTGTGGCCAAGGAAATTCAATTTTTGCTGAAAGAAAAAGCACTTTGATGGTTTCAACTTGATATCTGACTTACGTAGCCTTCCAAACACCTCCTTCAAATGATCCAGGTGGTCGTTGAAGGTGTTTGAGAACACAGTAATATTATTTAGATAAACAATAATGCAGGTTAGCTTTAAGTCTTGCTAGATGTGATCCATTGCACACTGGAAAGTGGCAGGTGCGTTGCACAACCCTTGGGGTAATTGCGTGGGTTGGAAAAGACCTTCAATGCATATCAAAGCGCATTTCTCCTGATCCTGTGGAGAAAGGTCCATTTTCCAATAGCCACTGGCCAAGTCCATGGCTGAGAAGAAATTCAAGCCGGATAGTTGGGCCAGGGCATCATTGATGCGAGGGATAGGATAGCTATCCTTCTTCATGAGGTTGTTTAGCTTGCAGTAGTTCATGACTACCTGGTGACCTCCATCTTTCTTTTCAATTAATAGCAGCGGGGAAGACCAAGGGCTTTGAGAGGGAACTAGCAACCCCGCATCCAATAACTGGGTGAGTTCCATCCTCATATGCTTTTCCTCCACCTTTGACTTGCGATATGGTTTTGACCAAATGGGATGGGCATCACCCACATCAATGGAGTGGCACCAGCCCTTCATGTGGCCATAGTCATGTGCTGACTTGGAGAATATGTTGCTATAGTCATCAAGGAGATTATGAACTTTCTCCAGCTCAGTTGGGGTTAACTCATTCGAGATATGGACGTTTGGTAAGGTACACACAAGGTTGTCCGTTGGCAGGCCCAAATCTGCCATTGAGCCGATGGAGTGGATCTATTCAACATCCTCCACAGGGATTAAAAATCCTTGACCAACCTCTTGGTGTTTCCATATGATCATGTCCTTTGCGGTGAGGTTTCCCAACAGTAGAGTAGTAGGTTGCTGATAGGTGGGGTCTAGTAGCCCAGGTAATACACGAGGCTCCAAAGTACTAAAGCCCTCAACACTTATGAGGTGCAACAAACAGTGACGTGGGATTTGGAGCTTGATTTTTGTATCAACCACTCATTGTTCACCCAGATTAATCACCACCTCATCTGCCACATAAAATGGAATACCATCGCTAGCCTCCACTGAATCGGGAAATTTCTTAGTGTTGCACCCAGAGGTAATATAATGTAAAGGCAAAGTGGAAAAGGGGTGTTCAACCAGACAGGTGTAGTCATTCTTGATGATTTCTTTGTTGGATAAGACTAATGGAACTTCATAGTTCATTAAAGATAAGAAACTTGTTTCATGTTGATGATGCCTTCATACTCAATCATAAACTGAGTACCTATGAGCATATCATAAGAGTTATTATCTAAGGCCACAGCAGGGGCTGATAGGATAAGCTTCCCAACGTGAATGGGAAGAGTTGAGTAAGCGCCAAGGGCGCGGGTACTATTTGGGCCTGCAGTTCCAAACTCCTTGGCATAATCCAGGTCAGGCATCAGTAAAATCTTTTTCATCAGCCAAGATGAGATTACATTCACTGGGGAACCTGTATCCAGGATAGCCATCACCCGGACTTTGTGAACAACTACTTCAACCTTGGTAAGTGTGCTTCCAAAGTTGGCTGACAGCGCTAAGACCTCCTTGAGATGAAAAGTGGAGGTTAATTTGCATGCGGTCTCAGGGTGAGTCTCCAGAATAGACTGCATGGTATGCCCTCACTGTAAAGGGCAAATTAAGCTCGATAGGAGCTGATCAGCGTTACTGGCTGTGTCAATAGTTTCCATACAACCTATAAATTGGCGGAGGTAAGTATCCTCAGGTATGGTGGTTTCATTGACTCCTTCAGCATTTAGGTGATCAGGAACCTCCACTTCCGTGGGAGCTCCCAATAAGTAGTACCCAACGTCATTGTAACCCCTCAGAGTCAGCCTCAGAGGTATTCTCAACCATGGGCAAGGTTGCAATTGAAGTGGGGGAGACAGCCATGAGAGGTGGGGTAATTAGCTTCACTTTAACTGACATTTTCCCAACCCCAGTAGCTCTGGAGGATATACCCTTAGGGCGCGCACCTATTGGATGAGCTGAAGGGGAAACCACAGTAGGGATCTCCACTTTGCATGAATGAGGGATGTCCATTTTAAGTTGCACCAAAACAGCAGGTTTTACAGGGAGAATAGGCATAGGTGGCCTCACTTCCAACAGTTCAATAGGCTGCAGCTCACCTAAAGGAATATGGGTGACATTTAACAAAGCCTCTTTTATATCACAGAAAGTTGTAAAGTGGCATTTCACTGATATGATATGCCTGGTGAGAGAAGGTTGTGAAGCTAACCCTGTTAATATGGCGGTGATAGCATCATCCAGGGTAAGCAGGTTAGATGTAGCCAGCCTTTGAGCAGTGAGATAGAACCGCTCAGCAAAACTAAAGAGGGTTTCACCCTCATACATGGAAAGGTGCATGAAAGCCTGTTTTTCCCTGTATAAGCTCTGCTTGGATCTGAATTCAGCCAAGAGGACCTTCTTAACATCTGGCCAGGTGTGCTGAGGATCCAGGTGAGGAATAATCAACTCTTGGGCTTTGAAGCTTAAACAAGGAAGAATATACTGAACTTTATGTTTATCAGTGGCACCATCCATCACAGCTTCATAAATGTACAAAAAGGAAGCAATGCTCCCTTCACCCAGGGTGTATCTGTTTTTTATAGATAATTTGAATGGCCGTTGCTCTATCTTTTTGAGATGGGAGAAAGAGCTGGCTAGTTACTTCTCAAGAGCAACTAATTGTGATTCAGTTAAAGAAGAACCAGAAGAGCTGCTCACATTTATAGCCTCTATGTTAATAACTACATTTTAGTGCACAGGTGTGCCCCTGTAGTGAGCACCAAATTGTCAAAATCCAGCAAGGAACTAGCTTGCTGGTGCTATGTGCCACTGGATTCCACAATGGAATATTTAAAATAAATAATAAAATTCTTAGGAAAACTAAGTTTATACTTTTTGTTAAAGTTTTTAAATTTTTATTGTTTATGTGGGGCAAACCAGGAAAAGGCCCTTTTTTGATACTAGTATTTCATATTTAAACTAGTTCCAATCCTCAGGGCCATAGGAATTTGGGGCTAAAGTATTATAAAGCTGAGTCATCCAAATTAGGAAATATAGGTTTTTGGCCTATCAGATTGAAGATAAAAATTTTGTGGCAAAACTAACCCATGTGGTAATGATTTGATAAATTTTATCCAATCACCAGTGGGTAAAATCTTCTCACCTCAGGAGGGTTCAGATCTGAGTGGTAATGATTGGTTAATTCACACAATCATTGATGAATAAAATCTTCTCACCTCGGGAGGGTTCAGATCCAAGTGGTAATGATTTGTTAATTCGTACCCAATTATTGACAGGTAAAACCTTCTCACCTCAGGAAAGAACAGACCCATGCGATATTAAACACCTCGAATTTGGCCAAGAAGTCAGAGCAATCCTATTATCAGTTCTTACCTTATTATACCAATTTTAGGTATAAATCATATTTTCCTGATAGATAGGATTCCACCGAGAATCCACCAAGGTCTTTTCGCCGTTGGTATTCATATCATTGATAGCCACAATATTATTTACAGATCAAACTCCAACATTCTTTTTCAGAAGTCAAGAAGGAGAATATCCGACATCCCCTGTGAGGGGACGGCGGAGTGCAAATGGTTAGAAATGTGAGCTGTGAGGATGAACTAATCTATAGTAAATTAATCCTATAGATGACATTGGCGGTGCAGACAGATTGATCAGAGCGTGTGTCTACATAATGATACATCTAGAATTGAATAAGCATATAAAGGATTTGTGGTTGGTCAAACCAATTGCAACATTATGTTTAGTGGCACAATTCCTAAGTTTTATTAATTTTACTAACAATTAAAGCTTCTAAAACTAGGCTGACATACAACTTTGCATTATACCATTCTAAAATCTCATATATGGTTTTTAAATTTGATGTGTTCCTATTTTTATTGAAAAATGTATGATGGGGATGATACTAGCTCTCTTTATCTTCAACATATATGTTTCTATCCTAGATTACATATAATCCAAGGTTACTTTATGGAATCTGCCAAATTACCAAAAATGAGTTTCATATTAAAGTTGTTTTTATATACTATATTAAGCTGCAATTCTAAAACAACCTTTCATTTTAATTTTATAACTAACCTTCTATGCCTTTAATTTTTCTAAAGACTAGTATGATTGTAAAAATGTGATTAAGTATATTATAACTTTTTATCAACCTAGTTAATAACCTTTATGGCTTAATTGCTTAGAGATAAATAAAAGCTATAAACTTTCTAAAATTAGTTTAGCCACTTATTAAATCAACAGCGTTTTTAATTTCATATAGCAATATATAAGATCCCTTTATTGTATTAATGTTAATGCTTTTGTAATATTGCAAGCAGAAAAATGGCTTATGATCAGCAACAAATATCCGGTGCCAAACGCATAATATAAAACGTTCAAAAGAAGTCATGACAACTGTAGCAGATATAAACTAGAATAATATAATTATGTTTTAGTTTTTAATAATAGCATTTGCGTGGTAAGTATTGTTGCAATCAATAGTTACATTGTCTTGCTTTTCTGCTGCCTTTTTAATCTAAAACAATTGATATACAATTGGTAATTTTAACTGATATCGGGTTTATTATGAATTGTGTAAAATGAAATTATACATAAAGTGCTTATAATAACACTAGGTTGACCAGTTAGAGTATTAAGCTATTACTGGGATCTTTATAATTAATAGTACAAAATACTATACAGTTATACAACAAATATAAAAATTAGTATTTCCAATGAACTTACAAGAAATTAAAGCTAAACAGCCATAAAAATAAGCTTACAGAATTATAGTCTAAAAAGCGCAACTTACGTGTTTTAAATAATTAAGCAATTGCATTTAAGTTTTAGTATTGGTAAATTGACATCATAGACTTTAAAAATTTAAAAAAACCCTTGAAGGCATGAAAAGTATTGAAAGTTAAAACTTTGAAACGGAATCATATAAAGAATATACAAATAAAGCCAGTCTGTTCTTTTCTACGTCCTCGTCTGGAAAAGTAATCAGATAAGATAAATCAAAAGTAGTTAAACTCTCAGTTTGGAGCCACGTTTTACCTGGCGGCTTTGCTAAGAACATTGTAAGCTTCACATAAACATAGTTATGATGAAAAATGATTAAATCAAAAGAAGAGCTACATCAGCACTGTAAATGTAAATTTGCCAAACAAATTACCTGGTATTTTAAACATGTTAGCATTGAACTGAAAGCAAAAGTTAAAAATCGGGCTGGAGAAGCAGTCGTTCACAGAAGCACCCTTAGAACAACTGAGAATAAAAGCTAAATTTATATAAAACCGCTCAATCACGCGGTTGGGATCACCCTTGTAGTGAAAATCTTGATTGCCTTGAACACAAAAAGCTCTAGTACCTTGCATAAAAGCGACCAGCACAAAAGTATCAGATAGAAAATTAAATTCAAGAAGCGGCTAAATCTTCCGTCTTTTCTTAGTGATAGCTTATAAGCAAGAATGTCAAAGGGACTGTCAAAAGACAAGAACCGAGAGTAGTTGTTGTGAAGTGGAAGCACCAAAATATAGTATTTCGTTTCCGAATTTTTTATGCTCCTTTGTCTTAATGAATCAGGAAAAATATAATTTTTATACTGTGCCTTGTTGACCATTCGCCCTCCAACAGTTGCTTGAAGAATAAACTGGTCTAAGAATTTCCGAGATAGTTCTGCGTTTTCCTTCCAGCGTGACTTTAAGAATACAGTTTTAATCGTTTTAACTGCGTAGAAAAAAAGGTTCTCAGAGTAAGTTAAACTAGGCAATTTTGCATACTGAAATCTCAGAAGGCATTCAATAAAAGTGAAAGTTGTGGGCAACTCCATTCGCCTGTCATGTAAGTTATCGCCCAGATTGGAAGAAAATTATCGCCTTGAAGTTGACACGTAAGCATGCTGCATAATTCATAGCTATGCAGCGATAAAATTATTCTTGGTTTGAAAGTAGAACCTTCTTTCACATCTGAACGCCTTTTGAAAACAAAAGAGGGCTCTTCAAGAATAATCTCAAACCCTGAAAATGTTTCAACGCTTTTAAGAAAATTCTTAAATAATTCGAAACAGCGTCTTATTTTATAAGCTAACGTTTAGAGATTGCTTACCTTTCGAAGAGTGACGCGGGAAGATTGAGAAGGAAAGGCTTATGAGGAGCTGGTCGTTGATAAACCTGTAACTTTTTTATGTAATGCAGTATATATGCTTGATACAATATTCTAGGGATCGTAAGTAGAGCGTTGATGGGGTATATAAAAAAGCAAGAAATTAGGTTAGTCGGAGTTGCGGGTTGGCTCCTTCCTTTAACAGTTGCTCTCAATTTACGCTTCTGGTTTTCCATTATAGTTATGGAAACATCCATGTCCCACAAGCATTTGGATCTAGAAATGTGGTAGAATAGGTTCCAGAACGATCATTAAATGGTGATACATGAAACTTTCTCTCTAAATTAATAGCTCTGTTCCTATTTTCTCCTTCGGGTTGCAAAATATAAATGTGACGCTCTCCAAAAGTGTTATGTACTTCATAAAGTAAGTACATAAGTATAATTTCGTTGGTAGGTTTATCTTTTGTGTAGCAAAAGTAAAATGATACAGGGTTGAAACTATATCCAAGCACCTTGGGAGTTGTGACCAGCTCAATCCGATCGAAATCGGGACAAAAGCCCAGCTAATATATGTTTATACAAGCCCAGTGATGTTTTTTACCTCACTTTCGAGATATAAACCCAGTGCTTCTTTTATTGATAACTTGCCTTTTTGAAGCAAAGGACCAAATAAATAGTCTTCATCCCTCAAAGAAAACAAAGAAAACCTGTTATATGAATAAAGAATCCTTTGTAAAAAATTGAATACTAAAGCACTTAAGCCGTCATCGTTGGATTGCGTGAGTGAAGAGATATTATCAAGATCGATGCCAAAATAAAACAATGGATATTTGAAAAAATGCTGGACAGGGAAAAATCTGCAGTGTGAAGTCGTGACGCTGTAAATTTTATGGGACCACTTAGATGTCTCCATATAGATATTTGTAATTGTATATTGTTATGGCAGCTGCTCAAATAATACTCAAACTAGTATATTGGTCTGGACTGGTAACCTTGTCTTTTCACTTGAATTAGCAGTGACGTTTGCTTTTTAAAGTTATGAAATCAAACTGATAAGATTATATATGGCAAACATACCGTTATGGTAATTCTCAGCAGAAGTGGATTTATACAGATCTAGCAAGGCGGTTATGTTGCTTAATATTTACTAAGATTGCTATACCCATTTAATCGATAAGCCGTTGTTTGTGGCTTTGCTTGCAGCAAGTAATTATATCTTAAATCATACTTTTTTACATTTAAGCGTTACTTAAATTAATTTTGATATACTATTTAGCTAATGTAATATATTTAGAGTAACTAAAATATATTTATCAAGTATTTGATAATTTATAGTTAAATAGCTCAAGGGGTAGGATACCCCAGTGGTAGAATAGGGACCTCTACCGCTGCCTCCCCGAGTTCGATTCCGGTAGAGGAACCTTGGGTAGGGGACGATTTTGACTGTGTTGGTTTTGTGCGCCAATGCCCCGAACCGAGATAGCGAATAGCAAAGGCGGTCCATGGAGTTCCTGGCCTATCATACGCCGCGCATGGAGGTTTTCCGGGTTTTATCCTCCTTTCCCATTTTCTTCACTTCCCTAATCGGTGCGGTACCGTCCCCAGGTCGGCCCACCTCGAATAAAATTTAAAATATAGTTAAATAGCTCTATTTTTTAAGATTCCTTTGATTTAACATATGATTATAATAATTACCTTATAATTAATACTGATAAAGACAAACTCCTCTATTATAACACTTAATTATGCTTTATTATAGGTGTAAATTAGACTCAATTACTCATTAATATTAAGCTTTTATACTTTAGTAGCCCTTTCACTAAATTTACATTAAGTTAATTTGAATTTTTGATGTTATCTTAATATTATAATGAAACATCTATAGTCATAAATTCCTTTTTTACCCTTTTCCTAAAGCTAATTATTAAATCTTCTTTCAGTTTCTAAGCTACTTATATTTAAGACTTTTACACTCATGAGCCCTTTTGCTAAACTTTATCTAAAGTAGATTTTAGTATATCAAAATATATGGTATTGTTCTATACATCCAACTCTTTTAAAATTCCTCATTTTCATATCCCTTACCTAATTTAATAATGCATAATCTACAAATTTATTGATAGTTATAAGCGTGCTGACTTTTATATTCACAACTTCTTTTCCAAATTTACCTATGATAAATTTATTATTTTAAAGTTATATATAATTTTTTTAGTTAAGGCCTTTATATTTATAAAATAAAACTCCTAAATTCTCTCTTAAGTTTGGAATATTGCATATAATTTTAAATTTTTTAAATTTTATTTAGGGAAGGCTGACCATGGG
>JAKSZP010010970.1:0-73860 GCA_022478985.1 Massospora cicadina | reverse complement strand
GTACATATGGCAGTTGATTTTGAAAAGGTTTGACGTAACCAGGCCCCTCACAGCATATGACCACCCTCGTGAAGCGTAGTTAGGGCCAGATTGGTAGCTGGTTCAATGTTGATCAGCAACTGAGGAACATCCATGGTACTGAGAAGGGTATCCTGATGAAATTTCTCCTACCCAGTTATCTCTTCTCACATGATAAGGGCGAACAATTGTGATAGCGCAGGTCTGCTCAGTATTGGGTGGAGTGAAATTAGCAGATAATCGACATACAAACTGAACAAGTTTAAGGAGAGGTATGTCCGGACCTAATAATGGAGCTATGGCATTGTAAAGCTCAGGGTATGGATTCACTGCTGAGGCCACAGCTATACATACATCTGCTTCGAATAGAATGCCTGCTCCAATCAACACATGTGCTTCTATAGTAAATTGGTCAGAAAATTCAGTGAGGGTCTTGTTCCACTGAAACCCAATGGCCAAAAACTCAGCTTTCCGCTGCAACATTTTCACAGTTCTGGCGAACAGTTGCAGCACAGTCTCCTTAACTTCATGGTATGAAACAGAACTAGCTGAGAGGTAACAGATGACTTGATCCGCACTTCCAACGTCCAAAGAGGAGAGTATTAGCTTTGCTCTTTATTGATCTGAAGTTCCCTCCATTACAAACTAAAATTGGCAAAGGAACCCATGTATATTTCCTTTGCGTTTGAACGGCACCACTTGTCACTGTAAACTCTTTTAAGCAACTCATCCTGTTTTTGAGCACAGTATTTAACACAAGTCTCAACTCCTCATAGGGCCCAAGGCCATTGTTTAGTGCAACTTTCAATTGGAAACAACCAGGATGCGACATAGCCACCAGTTGAATTTTCATATTTTTGTTATTGGTCAATGGGCCCCCTGTAGTGAGCACCACTTTTGAATCTTGGAGATTTGGTGAGTACCCGCTAAAGGGGCTTTTATACAGGGTTTCCCCCATTGAGCAATTAGAATGGTCGATATGATGATTGCCAGTTCTTTGATACACCTTTAACCACTTAATTTTTTAATAAATATGGGAGTAATTTCCCAATCACTTTCTTTATTAATAGAATATCTTTACAGTGGATCCATTCTTCATCCGCGCTCTTCCTCGCTTCTTCTTTTCTTCACTTAATTCAAGAAAAGACCTCCATTCCCCTTGTTTCACTGATATCCCAGCGGCCTCTGCTAGTACCAACTCTTCTGCTTAGTTTATTCAGGTCGCCATCATTTTATTGGTTTCAGCATATTATTCTTTAATTATCTATCACCTTGATTTGAGGCAATATAAAACCCTTTCATCAAATGTTGACATCGCCTCATTGCCCTATTTTGAAGGCAGCCCAATAAGACCCATTATCGCCTTATCCTAAATTGACCAATCACTTATAGCTCTGAATAATCCTTGGCGGATTCTGCTCATTAATCCTTCAGCGGAATTCCTCCACTGATCCGCATGGTCTTAATAGTGGCTTGTCGTCCAGTCAAATAAATTCCCAACATAGCTCAAGCAATTTTCTACATCATTTATGTTTTTTGCTCTGTATTGAACTCCAACTTGGTGTTAGTGTTTACAATTCAGAGTGTTTAGCTGAGAATAAACCTCCACCCATCTGCGACCCCATCCAGGGCTGTACCCTATGTGTGGGAAATTGTTTTCTTGGTGGTTAATTTCTGCCAAGGTGTGCTTAATAATGGCTGAAGCTGCCCTGTGTCTTCTAGACGTTGCATGTTCAATTTGTTGGATTGTTGATTTTTTAAAAATTTCTCATGTGGTTAGTGGGTCCAAGCAGAAAGGTGTTTGAAAAATCCTGGGTTGAGGATATTTCCTCCATCCAGGATTGAAATTCCAAGTTGGCTAAACTTTTTGGGCGTATTCTGCACCATCTGGGTGCTTGGGTACTTGGTTCTGCCAGTTTTTAGGACACCTAAACTAGCCAATAACTGGAAATTTGATTTTTGTAGTTTTGAATTTTTGAATTTAGTGACAGAAAATTAGTGGTGCGAGTATCAGGTCTATCTGTGACATAAAGATAAGTGCACCATTGTGTACATGTGGGCGTGTCATGTTTTGTAGTAGGGGCAACCTTTTTGGTAGTGGATCATATAGTACAAGGGTGGCCTTTAGTACGCAGAGTTCCACTTGCCCTTGTGATACCTCCGTTGTGTATGGCCATCGGTCAGTAACTGGGTTAATCCAGAAGTTCATGTCTAACATGATAAAAGTGCTTACTGGAAGATTTAGTTGTGTTAGAGCTGTTAAAACTCTCTTTGGTCTGGTGCACAGTTTGGTGCATACACACTGGCTATTGTGTGCACTTTGGTGTGCCATGAAAAGGTTATGGCTAGTATGCAGATATCCAGGAATGAATTTTTACTAATTAATTTATAGTTTTGGTTTGCGCGTACTATCACCCCACAGTGTTGCAACCAAAACAATATTGTTGGGAGGAGCATTTTTTCCCATGCCTCCTCCTCTCCCTGTGGACAGTGGGTTTCCTGCACCGCCAGGATATCCACAGGTGGGTTTTGTAGGAGAATCAACTTCTTGGCCTGGGACACTTAAGCCTTGAGGCCCACTATGTTCAGCATCCCTATCTCTACTGAGACTCTTAATGCGCCTCAGGAGCGGTTAGCAGGGCCCCCCAGTCCTACTCCCTCGCTCACATTACTCTCCAATGCACCTCTGCTGTGGAGAGCATAACCATGGTTAGGAGTTGGGGTTTATTATGCCCCTTTTGTTGCCGCTGTTTTTGCTCCTCTCTTGGCTTTGCTGTGTTTCAATTTATTATTGTGGTGCACTTGTGTACTCTTATTGGCCCCATTATTTTCTTGCGCATTCCATTGTTGATTTTCATTCCTGATTGGGTTATGCTCCACAATTTTGGGGGGTGTGCTGAACACCTGTTTTGCCACATTTATTTCCAATTCAGGTTTCACAGAATTCAATCTGTTTGGATTGGTTGTTTGGTTTTCCGCGGGATTTGATTGGTTTATTGATTAAAATTCATCCATGTCTTCCTGGATCTGTTCCAGTTATATGGATGATTCCGCTGAGGCTTTTGCCTTGGCTATGGCCAGCTTGCGAGCTTGTTTGGCCATTTTTCAAGATTTTGGGATAATTGGGTCAATTATTTTATATTGCCCATGTTCTCCCCAGTTGAATGCTTGTGTTGTGTTGGGAAGTTGATATGACTGGAAAATATGCTAACCATACCGGTGGATTAAAGGTGGAATTGAGACAAGTTTTGAGATTGATGAAAAGAGGTATATGAATATAAGTTAATTGAAATGTTGACCAATCAATGAGAATAGGGAAATTATGCTGAGATTCAATATAAATGAGAGTTTTGAATAAAAGGAAAACGAATAGAAGACTACCAAGCTGAGGATGCATCTGGCTTGGGGAATCAAGATATAAAGAGTCACATGGAGGATTGAGAGGGGGACTTCTTTTGGAATTTGGGTTGTTGAAGAGAGGTCTGCATATTAGTAAAATAATAAAGGTCAAATAAAGGGGCAATAGCTCCATGTAAAGTTTATTAAGTTTTTATTAAGAATTGGTAATCTGAAGATCATCTGATTTGGTTGCCCAGTGGCTAATACCCTGTGCAAACTAACTTGGCAGATTAAAGACTCCACGCCGAGAATTAACAGTAGTGCTCACTACAGGGGGCCATTGGTCAACTGTAGCTATTTGAGGCTGAAATATGATGATGAGCCCTCATTTGTTATGTCACCACTCTATCAGATTCTGCACACATCATGCAGAAGAAGCACAGGAGGCACCTAATAATGAACCAATATCATCCACTGTGACTGAACCAGGTAATGATGAAGTTGTGATAAATATGCAGCTAGAAAACTTCCCTGAGCTGATGGCTGACCAACTTGGGTTCTCCACAAATATGACCCCTCAGCAGCTGCGGAATGTTATAGAGTGGCTGTTATGTGGCTATCGATTATATGAAGATGAGGCAGGGGAGTATGCCTTGAGTCTGCTTTTATAACCAATGAGACCAAGAAAATCTCTACGCCATGTACATGTCCTATCTGGACACAACTACAATGGGGTGACTCGCTGCCTTGATACCCACGGAATTGAGGAGTATCTAGTCGCCTATGTGCAACCATCTATTTGCCAGCTACTGCATATGTTGGCTCGCCACATTATAGAGTTTGGAGATGTGATGCAGTTTACTCGAGCACAGCAAAACGATATTTGCCTCTTGCTAGACCACCTCAATCGCTCTTTTTTGGAGGTACAGGGGGTGCTTGGGCAAATGGACCACCATGTTGAGAACATCCACCATTGATTGGACATGTTGGTACCCCAGTTAAATCTTGAGTTATCTCAGGTAATTGATGAACTGTTGGATCAGCATGGCCTATTGACAGAATGGATTCGGGACATCACAACGTTGGGAAACAATACTGAGCGATTTATGATGAATTTAACTGAATGGATGGAAGCACTCGAAGCCATAATTGCTCAGCTTAAGGAAAAAAATAACATTGGTGAAACAGCAAGTGGCGGATCAAGTCAGTTTCATATCAGCTGAAGTAAACCAACTTCATATTGAATGGAGTAGTCAGCGAACAGCTGATAATGCGCTTATCCTTTGGTCAACATCCCCAAATATCTCCAGCTAATCCATCAGGTTATACAATTGGAAGCCATTAGCCAGGCTGAGCGGCGTCGAGTTTTCCCTCTTTTGATCCATGAGACATGAGAGTATGCTGACATGCAAGAATGACTTAATACCCTATGATGGGTCAATGAGAGATTGGTATGGGAACAAGCCACCCTCCTTACTAAATAAATGATGCTAATCAACAAGCGAATAATGCTAGCCAGCAGCACACCCATATGCAGAATACAATCAAAGATGTCCTCTTGCGACTACAAGCAGTGGAGCAGCAGTTGCATGAGGAGTTGGAATATTGTCAGGAATTGCAATATCAATATGTGACACTGCAACAGGAATTCCAGGATGGACGGTGTAGATGCCATTTGGTTAAAGCGGAGCAGCTGATCAATGAGCATTTTGCAGAGTATGCTGGAGATAGGGGGAATGGTGCAGTTAGTGGCAATTTGGGGGAAGAACTCTATAAATCTGCTAATGAATATCCCTCAGGCGCTGAAATGTATTCCCTACGCAACTCTACTTCCTTCAAGTTCATTATGCCAGATTCGAGATTGACTGGACAGCTGTATGATAATTCACAAGGGGGTGGTTCCCTTAGTCGCTCCAGAACCAATTAGCCTGATCCTTGCTGCAGGAGCCTGGAGCAAGGGGAAGCTGTGCGAATCAAAAAATTACCTCCTTTCAGTCATGATGGTAATCTACATGCTCTTTCAAGCAATTTGAATTTGCCATGGAAGGGGCTTTTGATTGGCAGAAAGTAAATTTGTTACTGTCTGCTCTCGATGTGAAAAGTGCTGATCAAGTTACATGCCACCTTTCAAACAGCTCGGCATCATATGAAGAAATTAAAGCAATTGTTCTCCAGCTGTTCAGGGGTGTGACCAAGATGGCCCAATGGAAAGCCGACTTCCTGACTATAAAATTTCACCAAAACAAGACCCTGTTAGATTTTGTGGACCGTATTTCAGTGGAAGCACATGTACTAATCAGAGCTAACTTCTATCCACCAAGGATGTCAGTATAGTGATGATGGCAGCCATCAAACCATATTGGGAACTATATAACGTTATGTCTCATGGTTTGGATGGAGATGCAGGACTTACTCGAATCATGAATACCTTACATCAACTCTCCACTACGATCAGAGCCCCTAATATAGCCCAAAAACCCTCTGCTATCCCCGCACTAGACTCTTCAGAGTATGGGCTACAGCAACTAAGCTATCAACTGCCAGAATGTATTCGTTCATCATACAGATCTGCGAATCCTTTTTGGCCTAGGTACGATATGTCAGTTTGTTCATGACCTTGAAAACATACCATTAATTTTTGCACTGGTCCTTACTCTGCATGCTATATACATGAACCTTTCATGAACACTTGCTTCCAGTGAGACAAAGAGGGAATTATGCAGCAAACTGCCCTAGCAAAACATGAGTGTATGTGATGCCAACCAAGGGAACTGAGAAGAGAAAAGCTCGAGCATAGTAGAGACAGGACGCTCTACCTCCGCTATGTTCAATCCACTTGTCCCTAACAATTCATAAGTTTCTACTTGGGTAGAGTTTGGAACTCAATCGGATGAACTGCTATACCAACAGCTTCCATCAGGTACCCCTGCTTCCATTTCCAAAATTAAAAATTCACCTCAAGCCCCAAGTTCTGCCATGATGCACAGAAGCCATATGCGTGGCAGATCTTGGAACAGATTGGCACAAGTAACGCGGATCCCTTGACGGCCACTGTCTCTTTAGTAGGGGTTAACGTAGCCATTTCAGTGAAAAAATTGTCAATGAGTGTCCTCAGGTCGGCAGGGGCATTTCCTCCTTCTTAAGTAACACTAAGCCCTTGGACTTACACATAATAAACACTGATGGTTCCTCTTACTTTGAATGTACTTATTGCGACATTTTTTGCAAAACAAAAAATACGCACTATTATTGACATGAGAGCCCCTGTGAACATAGTCTTTACCTGGTTGGCGGCTAAGCTTCTGCTCAAACTGGAGGTGGACCATTGAGTAGTATACGGAACTTCAGGGACGCATAGCACTGTGTCTGAAGGAGCATATAGTGCATTGCCCTTATGATTTGGGTTAGTCCGGGATTCCTCTCCAGCGGTGATTCTGCCAAATAACAACTATGACATGCTAATCAGTGCCACATTTATGAGTAATTGGTGTTGTGATAAACATGGAGGAGGAAATTCTTAATATTTTAGGACAACAGATTCCTGTTTATTTTACCTCTTGTGAATTCCCAACAGAACCATTCTGCTATAGTCAAATCAATCTAGCGTACAGTGATGGAGTGATTCTGGTTCATTATAGATGACTGAAGTGGCGGACCAGGGTCCTCCCCAGCCAGATTTATGAGTACTAAGGGATTCCGCTTTGGGCAGCAAGCGATTTGAGCCTACCATCTGGACATCAATGCATAGTAGGGACTAGACTTATGATCAATGTCACTAAAGGGCTTTATGGATGAATCATGGCTCCTCACCAGCACTCTCAGCTTGAACCACATGTGGCTCCAGAGCTACTGCTACCTGGGAATGGAGACGTGAAAGTGATACCAGCGAATTTACAGAAGGAGACAATAACGATCCAGAGGCACCAAGTGGTGGCTTACTTACACTTTGTTCCTATAGAGGAAGTTCACGGTATTCATGTTTTTGGCTCCTGGGAGGATCTCGGACTACCAACAAGCTCTCCGCTCAACATATTGACTGTGGTTTTGTGGGAAGCTCTTACTGGATTATCAGCGGAATAACAAGAACAGGCTATGGCGTTATTTGAAAAGTATTGAGATATTTTTGCACATGATGATCATGATTTGGGGCACGCTCAAGGGGTGGTACATCAGATAGATACAGGTATTACCCTCCCATTTGATCATGACCTATTAGATGTTCCAAAGCAGCAGAGAAGGTCATTTCCGACAAGGTGGATAAACTTATTGTGCAGGGGATGCTAGAGCCATCAAACAGTCCGTGGGCATCACTGGTGCTCATTGTAAAAAAATGCTAGCTTGAATCGAGTGGTTATTGACTATTGTAAACTCAATAACATAATGAAGAAGGATTCCTACCCTCTTCCATGGATTGATGATGCGTTGGACCAATTGGGAGGGGCGTATTTCTCTGCCATGGATCGGATCTTGGGGTACTGGCAGATTGAATTGCCATCAGCGGAATGGGAGAAATGCGCTATCATCCCTTTGAAAGGGTTATTCCAGCCAACTCACATACCACAAGGGTTGTGCAACGCCCAGCTACGTTCCAGCTACTATGGATATGATTCTAGGTGATTTAAAGTTGTCCGCGTTTTAGTTTATCTTGATGATATCAATGTGTTCTTGCGGACGGTTACTGAACACCTTGCTCAATTGGAACAAGTGTTTCGACGCCTCATGGTCACTAATATCAAAACTAAGCCTCAGAAGTGCCATTTCTTTAAAGAACAGTTGGAATACCTCAGGTTCATCGTGGATTCAAATGGGCTTAAACTGCAGCCAGCTAAGGTGGAAGTGATAAGCAATATGACTCGCCCAGGTAGTAAGCGGGACATTCAAGTGTTTCTGGGGATGGTTGGGTACTACTGACGGTTCATACCCAATTTCAGTTGTATTGGGGCCCCACTTTCTGAGTTGTTGAAGAAAAACGCTTTTTTCAATTGGACAGAATGATGCCAGAACGCTTTTGACTTGTTGCGCACCACATTAGCAAGCGCATCCATTTTGAAATATCCCAACTTTGATAAGCAGTTCATAGTGCAAATGGATGCTTCCCTCTCCACTTATAGGGCCAGTATTATCTCAGAAGGACGAAGATGGCATAGAGAATCCTGTCGCATTTTGAAGTCAAAGCTTGAACTGTCAAAAATGGAACTGCACTATTACTGAGTGAGAGTGTTTAGCTTTGATCTACGCTTACAAAAAGTTTTGGGTATATCTGCATGGGGTATGATTCCAATTAGTGACGGATAATGCTTCCTTGCATTGGCTGCAGAATCTGCGTGAACTGGAAGGGCGACTCGCACATTGGGCACTGAAGCTCCAGGTGTATGATTTCGAGATTATACACTGTCCAGGAGCAAAACATCAAAATGCGTATTGTCTTTCTTGGCTGCCAACGGTCACTATCACAGCGGATTTAGCTGACATAATGTATGAGAAGATGGTGGTGAACAAATACCAGGATGAGCAACCACATGTGATCAAGGTATTAGATGGACTCAGGGAGGATACTTTCCTACATAGGGAAGAACTATATAAGCAGATTGGAGACTTGACGCTGAGTTTCCCTAAACCTTCGGCTATACCCTCAATTATTTTGGATGCTCATTGGGCTGTAGGTCATGGAGGATTGTGGAAAACGCTGGAGTTTTTATGACCCCTATTTACTGGGAGAGCATGTATTACGACATATTGGAAATGGTTAGTTGTTGCCATCAGTGTCAAGTGGAAAAACCATTCCACAAGAAAACCACATACCAGCTGGTTAAACCCCGGTTCATCTGGCACACTGTTTCCATTGATGTAGTGGGACCTCTGCCAACTAGCGCCAATTGATCCAAGTATATAATCATCGCCATTGATCATTTGACTCGATGGGTGGAGGCCAGGGCCATTAACGACTTGGGCGCGGTCACCACTGCCAAGTTTATTATAAAGTGCTATACAGTGACACGGCTGCCCACAATTCATTTTAACGGATAATGGAACCAATTTTACTTCACAAATTCTGCTGAAGTTGAACAAGTTGATGGTGATCCGCAGGGTTTTTGGTCACCCCATATCTTCTGGAATCAAATGGAATGGTGGAGTGGGTTAAAGGAACCCTAGTGAACATACTCCATAAATTGGTAAAGGATTGACCCTTGGAATGAAGCTCCCTTCTACCTACTGCTGTGTTCACATATAATATCAGCTATCATTCGTCCACTGGTAAGAGACCGTTCCAACTGCTTTATTGTCAACATCCAGCTCTGACTGCCTTGCTTTATTTGTGTGTAGAGGATACTGGTGGGGTGGACCCCCAGCGATATTTGAAGACTCTTACAGATATGTTGATCAAGCTGCAAATGGAAGCCTACTCTACCAGTTTGGCTAAGAAGATTTGCGATCAGGCAGCAGATCAGAAGAGACAAAGTGGACTTCCGCTGTTCGCTGAAGGGGACCATGTTTTATTCCACGATCAGCACGGTTTTGGGAGGAAAAACAGCTCTCCAGCATCTGGGTCAGCCCATTCAAGATAATTGAGAAGATGTGCATGGATGTCTACACCATCAAGGAACCTGAGGGGGTCAGATCATCAACTGAGTTCATGCAAAGTTCCTTCGAACATACAAACAATAAGAGCATATCATCCAGTCAAAGGTGGGAGTAATGTCAGGAAGTTGATATGACTGGATGATATGCTAACCATACTGGCGGATCAGAGGGGGAATCAAGACGAGTCTCAAGATTGATGAAAAGAGGTATACAAATAATAGTCATATGAAATGTCAACCAATTGGCAAGAACAGGGGAATTACACCAAGATTTGATATAATTGAGAGTTTTGAATAAAAGGGAAAACAAATGAAGACTACTAAGCTGAGGATGCATCCAGCTTGGGGAATCAAGATATAAAGAGTCACATGGAGGATTGAGAGGGGGACTTTTTTCAAAAATTGGGTTGTTGCAGAGAGGTCTGCATATTAGTAAAAAATAAAAGTCAAATTAAGGGGCGATGCTCCATGTAAAGTTATTAAGTTTTTATTAAGAATTGGCGATCTTCATATCATCTGATTCGGTTGCCCGGTGGCTAATACCCTGTGCAAACTGACTTGGCAGAATCAAGACTCCACGCTGAGAATTAACATGTTGTATCCGTGATTTTGGCATATTCTGAGTCATCTTTACCCATTTCCTCCTCACAGAATTCCATTCTCTTGGGACTTCTTTTATGGGGCAGCGTGAATCTTGTGCTCAAAAGCCTGGCAGTGGTTGCATATAGGGGGTGTGCTCTCTTTTATTTTGTGGAACAGTTGTGATTTTTTCCCATCAATAGTGAAGGATGCAATGTGGGGGATTTTGTGATATCCTCCATTACCTCCTGGTTTGGGGAAATAATTGCAATTTCCTTCCCAGTGCTAAGGGTCAGCATCAGCTGGAATCTTTGCATCTCAAATTGTTTAATTTCTCTTTAGGCTTCTAAGCCTTCTTGGAGATGTCATTTGACTACTGTGCATGCCCTTGTAGTCAGAAGGTAATCAAAAATTATAAAAATACCTTTTGACTCTGTCCAATAAGTGCGTTTTGTTAATACTTAATGCTGACCATCAGGAAGGTCAAGTACCACTCTGACCTTCACTGCTTCTTTTGCTTCTTCCACAGTTTTGAACCCAAGGTCTACCCAACCTTTGCGGATAGTATATGTTGTTAATTACAGCATGTGCAGGAAAAATTTAAGTTGGACTTCGCCAAACTTTTTCCACATTATTGGTGTTTCTACACCCAGAAAAACTCATATTTTGTGTTCCACCAAAAACAGTGGTTGCGAGTGGGATACTTCCATGTAACTGCAGTATTTTACGAAAAAATTCACAAAAACGTGTGGGGTGCGCCACCTCAGGTTTTTTGTTTTATTGATAACTTCATTTGTACCTGTGCGCTTGGTACCTTTGGGCGGTGTAGGTCTGGGTCCACTGCCCTTTAATGTGTTCGCCCAACTCTTCACTTTATTACTCATACTCATCCAACCTGGTATTGATTCTCAAATTGTACTGTTTGAATCGAATCATATTACTAAAAGTGATAGTAATCAGAAAGGAAACTTTTCTCTCTCATTGCAATCACTTTTGCAACTTATTCAATCAAGTCTGATTTTAGTTTGATAATCTCACAGAGGAGATTAGTCTGCGCCCATGTCAGGGAGCAGTTGGGCAAGTAAGGTAAGAGGCACAGGTGGTAGGCCCACGACTTCCAACGTTCACAAACACCCCAGAGAAACCAGCGGATTAGATAAAGATAAAAAACTGGTGGTTACTAATTCCTCATAATCCTCACTTGGAAGGCGCGATGTAACCAGTACATCAACACACCGCACTCTCAACCAATCTTGTTGGTGGAATACAGAGTCTGGGTGTTCCTGGATATTCACCAAACAGCGTTATGGGAAAAAATCCATGGGGATGTGCACACTCATTTCCCAACCGCGGTGTACATCGCACCTCACTTCATGTCCTGCAGTTGGCTGGATCTCGGTTTTGAAAACAAGGAGGCAGCAGAAGAAGCTGCTGCAGTATGCGTAGTGATTGACCTCCCCAAAGGGCAGCGGGTCATCAAAACCAAGCGCACCAAATGGACAAAATCCAACCAAATCTTCCTCACGTTCGACTTTTTACCCACTACTGTTAAGCATGCCATTCTGGAGCAACATCTGAAGGCTGGTCTCACTGTATATGGCAAAATACAATCCTTTGAGATGCAACGCTTTATGCTGATGCCACACCTGTGCACCGGCAAAGCCATAGCAGTTCTGACCCCTAACTGAGGAGATTGCGAAGGACCTAACCCAGATCCCACACTCCACTTTTATTAAAATTGAAGGGCATACCACCCACCCTTTCTGGGTAACCATAGACAGCGCACCCCCCATCTGCACATACTGTGATGCATTCAGCCATAAGGCATGTGCATGCCCCACCAAGGAGGGCATCACATTCCAATAGCACCCCTCAGCAGCCATGAACAACGGGGAGGCTCACTATGAACCAACCAACAGTACCAAAGAGGCCTTCCCATGGTGATCACAAGGCTGCTACTTATTAGTAAAGCCTGTCTCCCCTCAAGAGCGAAAGAAGGCCAAACAGGCCCGCAGGGCCGGAGCCAAGAAGTGGCCAAGGCCGCCTCAGCTATCCCACACTCCCAACGCCAGGAGGACATTGAAACCTTTGCGGTGGAAGCATCTTGGGAATCCCTCAACCAATCAGATTAGGAAGCCCAAGCCGATTAATTGGGCCACCCAATATGAGGATCTGATGGGCGACTCAATCTCACCTGACCTTTGCAACCAAGCCCCAATTGGAACCAATTTGGTCTCCAACCTACCTGAAAATTTTTTTTGATCCAAGCAATGGTGCACCAAACTTGTCTATACTCAAAAAATTTGTTCGACATTGGGGAAACCAAAAGTGAAGGCAAAAGCCAACATGAACCTGTCTGCTAAAATTAACAAATCCTCCGATAGCATTATTGCAAACACCCACACCACCATGAAGGCCCGTGGGGATCCAGAGGAGGCTGGTGGGCATGGGTGCCCACCCCCTTGCACCTAAGGTGTGATAGGGGAAACCTTCACTTTAGGGATGTTGAATATTGCCGGACTCAAGGCCTCACCATCCCAGGCTAGGAAACTGAGTTTTTTACAAAAAAATTTACCCATAGATATCCTGGCCATCCAGGAGTCCCACTGTCCATGAGGTTCCAAGGACGCTTGGAAAACCATGCTCCTCCCATCCCTATCCTTTTGGTCAAAGCACTGTGGGGTGCTTGTTTAAAAAACAACTTTTTTAAATTTTTATCATCTGAATCCTTTCTCAATGGCCAAGTGCTCATTGTCACATTTTTGTGGGCTGACATGTCACATGATATTGTCAACATTTACACCCTGACCTGTGCACAAGAGCGTCAGGAATTTTTCTCATCAGTCAAATCCCTTCCATTACCCCCTAACCCTTTCATAGTTAGCGACATGAACTGTTGGTTAAACACATCCACGGACCATTAGCCTTCCTCATCCCACGCCCCCCAGGGCCACGTAGAACTTCGCATATTAAAGGCAACCCTTGGGTTATTAGACGCGCTTCTGTGGCAAGCTCTGCTGCTCAAAAACATGATGCGCCCCCACGTCCACAACAGCCAATTAAGGTCCATGTCCCGCATCAACCTTATCCCCATTCTGGTGACATTTTGATCCCATATTTCCCACTTCCACACATCAAAATTTGATTTCTCTGACCACCAGCTGGTCTCAATAACCTACTACCTACCTGTCACAGTGGCTAGGGCTCCGCGTTGGTGCAAACTCCGCCCACCCAAACTCACGTCGCCAGGATTTTCCACCTGGGTAGAATCAGCGACCTTGGTAAAAGAGTTTATTACACCATTTTGCGCGGACCCAATTTCCATTTGGTCAGCTTTCAAAGCAGATACCATCCGCCATGCTTGCCATCTCTTCTCCCAATGCTCACGAGCTACATCAGCTGTCATCTTTCAAGCTCTGGCAGAGTTGGCACACCTGGAGTCCAACATCCCAGCCATGGGCTACAGCCCTGCTTGGAGCCAGAAGTGGGCAGAAACAGCCGCCCACCTCAACGAGCTTGAAAGGCAACACAAACATCGGGTTTGTGTTCAATACAGGGCCAAACACATTACAGAGGGTGGCATGTGCTCCGCCTATTTTTTTAAAAAATTCTTTGCACTGCGCCAGAGAGTGACCTGCACACAGGTGTGGAGATCGGACAATTCCATCATGGATACGCCAGCTGAAGTGGCAATCAAAATACAAAAGTATTACTCTGAGTTGTACCGATGTGATCCAATTCAGCTACCCAAAATGGGAAATTTTCTCGATAATGCTCACATCTGCACCATTTCCTGATACCCAGAGTTAATAAATTTGATTACTCTGAATGAACTCTGGTCCGCCATCCGCGGTGCACCAAAACAGAAATTCCCAGGCCCTGATGGCATTCTGTATGAGTTCTATAAGAAGTACTTCAAATATCCATCCCCACTGCTGCTTGCCTCCCTTAACCAGAGCCTTCTGGATACGCGCCTTCTACCAGGAGGGCAAGAGGCCTTCACCATCACACTCTTCAAAAAAGGGGATAAGCTAGACCTAGCCAACTGGTGCCCCATTTCCTTAACTAACATGGTTACAAAAATTTTACCTAAAATCATGGCTAACCGTCTAGGGATTATAATCTCTGCCACCATCTCCCCAAAAAATTCAGTTTCATACCCAAAAGGTCGATTTGGGACAACGTGCACTCTGTGGCTAACGCATGCCAGTCCACAGCCTCTGGGGCACTAGTATTCTTGGACCAACAGAAGGCATATGATAGAGTAAACTGGGAATACCTCAGGGCCTGCCTCCACCAATTCCGCCTACCCCCTCGCTTCATCAGCTGAGTGATGATGCTTATGGAATCTGCAACAATGGCAGTGCGGGGCCCTGGATTCCTCACGAAAATAGCCCGCCCTCAAAAGGGCTTAAGCCAATGGGACCCCCTTAGCCCACTCTTATATAACTTCAGCCTTGACCCACTACTTCGAAATGTGAATGCCCACCTCACTGGGGTCCATGTACCAGGCCAAACCCCAGTCAAGATGATGGCGTTTGCAGATGATTGTGTGGTTGGGGTGTCTAATAATCAAGATGCATGCGCGCTTGAAGCTCTCATTCAGGACTATTCCCAGGTAAGTAATGCTGCACTGAACGCCTCCAAAACCAAAATCATCTTCCTTGGTTGGTAATAAACCTACTGGGCCCCAGCGACCAGTGCCCAGCCCAGCCTGTCAGCTCGCACATGTGCCCCCTTCCCTGCTCACCCACACAGCCCCCCTTGTGTTCCCTTCATGCCACGCCTTACCCTAGGGCCAGTCCGCCATCTGGGCATGTGGGTGGAGGCAGGCGGGTATGCCTCAGCAGTAATGAAAACTCATATTCTAGACAACGTGATGAAGTGCATCGCCTCCCTCAAAGCCCACCCTACTTCCCTCACTGGCAGGGTTGTTTTAGCCAACTCTATGCTCCTCTCCAAAGTCTGGTTTGGAGCCCACGCCATCGCCTTCTCCCCAGGTTTTTTCAAATCTATGTATGCCCTTCTACAAGGGTGGCTCTGGTCAGGCCGCCCACTGCCAGTGCAGCTGGAGGTCATGTTTGGCCCTTGACGTCATGGTGGCATGGGCCTGCTCGACTTTAAAGCCTATGCTGACAAGATCCTGGGCACCTGGATTGCGGCCATCACCGCCCCTATGCTACCCTCCCAACACTGGTCCCGCGCGGCCCACTCCAACTTCTCCTGCGCCCTGGGCCTTACCAATCCGTTGAACTCTCACTCCTTGATGAAATATCTGTCTTCCCACCCATCAGCCGCTGGTCCTCATAGTACTAAACCCCCACTTCAAACGAATCCTCCTCTCCATGCAGAGCGCAGAGTGGAGAATCCATATTTGTGGACACACAACCCAGAGAGGCCGACCCTCTCCTCGGTTCACACAGGAGGTACAGGGGCTACCCATTCAAGATGGCTTGATCCCCACACGGCCACATGTCCTATCCAGGGTGGACTACCTGGACATAATGTAGATCCCTTACTCCATTGAGACCCAAAAACTATCTGTAAATACGTACACCACCCTCTGTTGCATCATCATATCTGTTCCCATGTGTGGCGCTGCCTGAGGCGGGTGTACCATACAGCTGAGCACTCTAACGCTTTACACTCATCCTGCGTCGTGTGTGGCCAGTATGGAACGCTGTTCCACCTCCTGGAGAAGTGCCCTACCTCTAAAGCGATATGGCGTGAGGTGCAACGTCTGCTTTGCCAGGATCAGACACATCCCTTCAGTTTATCTTGGGATATGTTTGCTTTATCTATGGCCTCACCTCTTTCACCCTCCCTCCATGCTCTGGTGGTCACAATCGCCATGTGGACTATCCACACGATTGTATTGGACGCCATCAAAGGCTCCACCCCCACCCTCCCAGAAGCTGTCCACAGATTCTGGTCCCATTTGGTGGACCACTTTTAAACGTGGATGTTTGGGTACCTCCCACCACGTTGCTGACAGCTGGTCTCCTCCTGGTTCCCAGTTTGGTTCATCAAATCAGACCCCTTCCTCCACACATGTTCAATTGTGGTTATGGCCCCTTTACACGTTCCCTCCTCCTCCCCATAGTGGCGTTCCCACTGGCAACAAGAGATAGCATCGCTTCTCTGGGGTGCCTTCCCTGTTACTAAGTTTCATTTTCTTACAATTTTACATTTGGAAGTGTCCATCCCCAGGTCAGCCTTCCCCGCAATAAATAAAATAAAAAAATAAATTATCAATAAAAAATTAGTAAATATACAAATATTGTGACACATATTTCAAAATAAGAATGTATTTTTTGTAATTCAAATGCAATATTTTATTTCATATTATTTATGTATTTACTAATTTTATATCAAAAATTATGATAACAAACGCTTCCTACTTTAATATTATTGAGGTTAGGATAGTGCTCCACTGCTTTTGCATATGCTATATTACTTACTTGTTTTAATTTGATTGACACGTTGTTTATATGTTTATACGCTGTTTATATGTATATACGTTGCTTTTATGTTATTTACACGTTTATTTTCTTCTATTATATTCTATTCTATTCAGAGACTTCAGCACCACCACAACACTTTATATTACCAGCAACTGTTAAAATAAACAGATTGCCACCAGATGGCGACCCTTCTTTTTTTTTAAAATATAATTTTTTTAAATATAATTTTTAAAATGTAAGTTTTAAAATGTAATTTTTTAATGAAAACATTAATTTTAAGATATTTGCTTATTTTTTGTCAATAGAGGGAAAATAATCTTCAAAATGGCGATCAAACACTAATTTTGATATAGTATTAAGGCAAATATTTCATAATGACAAAAAACACCTTTGAGAAATAATATATACTATATAGAAAGTTTTAATGCTAAAAAGTAATTAAATAAAAGTGATTGTGACAGGATTTGAACAACCAATCTATATAAAATTTAAGTTAGAGCCAAAAGCTGAGCTAATTATGCTTGAGGAAGTATTTGTAAAATCATTTGTGTTTTTGATTCAGTTTTGATTAGCTAACTTGCTAATTAGCTAAATGACTACTAACAAATTAACAAAAATATTTAAAATATCAAATCAAACAAATACCAAACTGCTCAGCTGTAAAAATATAACAAATACCATCAAAAACATATAGAGGTTTCACTTGTTACATATAAAACTTTTTATTTTACTAAGAAAATAATATTTACTTATTTTTTGTCATTAGAGGGAAAAATAATCTTCAAAATGGCATATCAAACATTAACTTTGATATATTATTAAGAGAGATACTTCACACCAACAAAAAAACACCCTTGAGAAATAATATATAGAGATTATGGAATCCTGAGTTGATGGCTGAATCAGTTTCAGCTAAGCTGCTATGGTTGACAGCATGTGGACAATCAGCTCTGGCCACAGCCCCAATTCCTGTGGCTGGCCCAGCGCTGGCCAAATCCAATCCATTCAAGGCTCTCAAATGGATTGATGAGGACAAACAGCTGTACCATGTGAAACCTGATTTTGCTTTGGAGAAATTCTTCATTGACCCTCCCAAATCGCGTTCCCAACATTTTCATCCAAAAAGCAGGTTTCCCATTTATAAAAATATTAACAAAATGGCAGTTGCAGCTGCAGCTGCCACAGCCAACACCCTCCTCTGCCAGCAACTCCGTGGAGCAATGGAGCCCCTTGTTGAGGGTATTCCTATCCCCAAAGTTCCTCATGATTTTGAGGAAGATACAAAGTTTGAAATTGAGGAGCTTACTTTTGGTGCAAGCTGTGCTTGCATCAATGCAGCAAAAACTTATCTTTTTGACCCCAATTATCTAAACTCACCGATGCATCAAGTCATTTACTTGTGTGCTGGCTCTCATCATTTTTGCTGAGCATCACCTTGCTCAATACATTGAGGCGATGGACACCGCTGGCCTCATTAACAAAGAAAATCCCCAACTATATCCCCTTATGCCCTATGACGCAGATGATCCCACCCCAATGCTGTCCACCATGGTCTGCCAGCTAAAGCGGGCGCCAGACAAAAGTTTCCTAAAAGCCTCCTCACCATCTGATATGGCTTCCTAGGCTGATAACATAGGGGCTATATTATGAATTTTTTTAATTCATATTAATCCCTTTGTTTGGACCATTTGCAATAAAGATGCGTGGCAGCTCCCACTTTTGGGTTGAGCACCACTAGTACTAAAAAGAGAGTGGAGGGCATCGCTTCAGGAGGTTCAATGATGATTGTAGGAGTATCCGCAAATGGAGCCAAATCCAGGATAGTTTTAAAGTCTAACTTGGGTATCAATGACAAAGGGAAGATTTGTTGCAAGTTGTTTGAGGCGATTGCTAACCTAGTTTTGTTGGGGTTGGATACCATTCCTGGTAGTTCCATGGAAGGACTGGCCATAGGTACTTGACTAATAGTATGAGTCCTGGGAGGACTATAGAAGAGGTTCCATTGCGCAGATCAACTCATCAGTTGGAAGAGCTGAAGGTTCTTATTGGACATGCTATCAAGCAGTTGTTTGTACCAAGACTCCAAATTTGACATATGATCTAGATGAGAGAGGGATGTCAGACTTTTATGATAGTTGGCATTATGCACTCTGGAATCAATTAAACTCTAAGTATGGAGAAATTAATCTCAAAATTAATAAGATAAGCTCTCCAGAGAAGAATTAAGAATGATATGAGCCAATAAGATATTATGAAAGAATAACTAGATCAGTTATAAATGAACATTCTTAATTATGCCACAAAATGAACATCAACGGCAAGAATCTCCTATCAAGGATGAGGAGGAAATTAGGAAATCAAGGACGCCAGACCAAGAATTCTGAATATGACAGCAGGTCATATGCCCTGATGGGGGAAAACTGGATCCTGGGTACAGTATTGTCAAAAGTAAATTTAAGCCCAGTGTGATAGAAGGTCATGGAGACCATTCTCTGAGTAGGCAGTAGCGAGGAGGAAGAGGAAGAGAGCCACATGCCAAAGGTTGTCCCAAGCAGCGTTGAATACATATTGACCATACTCCACTTTGTCAGGACTTTGGGGGAGGAACTCCAACCCAGCCCCTATTAACAGGGCCCTGAATCCCCCAGCGAGTTAAGAGGCCATTAAGACCCAAAGTAAAACCAAAAATGGAAAGGAGATTGAAAGAAACGGTGAATTTTATTAAAATGATCCTTGAGGTATTTATAGAACCTTGATGGATCAGGAACAGGTGGATTCGGAAGTAGTTGCTGAAGCCAAGGAAAAACAAATAATACATGAGGATTGGGCACATCCTCAGATAAGTCGCTGGTGCGCCCAAAAGGGTTAATTGGTTGGGTTTCCACATCTGACAGTAATTCCTCGTGGTCCAATTGGTTTGTTTGTCATCCTCAGCATTATTCACCAGTTCCAAATTTACTATTAAATTTTAATAAATTATTGGGGCTGATCCTCAATACTTTGGATCAGGCTTACCCCAAGTTAATGGGGAGCCCAATCCGGCATCTGAAAATAGGTGGGTCGCAACCCCTAGTCAGGGCTTCTCTCAATTAAGGGAGAATCCTGACAATGAGCAGCTTGAATGATAGCCACTCATTCTAATGGCTTTGGGAATAGTAATTATTTCCAATAAATTGTCTTAAAAATTGTCCATCCATGGTCTCATTGTTTTCCATCACTTTCCAAATAGCACCTTGGATTTATTGAGAATCCATCTAAATTTCTCCTTCAACCACTCTCTGTAATAGCTCATCTGCTTGCTGGTATACCACCTGGACCATTAGTAACCTTGATAAGCCATCTGCATTCTTATGAGAAGCTTCAGCTCAGTGGACTATCTCATAATTGTAAGCCTGTAGCAAAAATGCCCAATGGACCAGTCATCCTTCTGGTTCTCTTAAATTGTGTAGCCAATGCAACGAGGAGTGGTCCATCACCACTTTGAGTGCATTCCATTAATATACACCTGTAACTTTTTATAGGCATAAAATAGCACAAGGTATTCACGCTCAGTCACGATGTAATTTCTCTCAGCTTCTGAGAGTGTCCAGATCACATACACTACCAGATGTTCATCCCCAAATTCACCCATTTAGCTTAGGATGGCACCAATCACTGTTAAGAAAGCATCAGTTTGTATTATAAATTCTTGATCAAAATTTAAATATTTCAAAATCGGAGAATCTACTAAATACTGGCATAATTCATCAAAAGAACCAAGGCCTCTTCACTCCAAACAAATCCTTTTTTCAGATCCTTTAGTAAATGGAAGAGGGGCTTGGCAATTCTTGCAAAATCATGAATGAATATTCTATAGTATCTGGGACCATCTAGTACTAAAAAATATTCTATAGTATCTGACCATTCTAAGGAACACAAATATTTTGGACACTCTTTGGTACAGCCATTCGCTCTATGGCTTCAATTTTCTGGGCTTGCGGCTGCAGTCCGCTAGAGTTGATTATGAATCCCATATAACCCAATTTTTTCTTGAAGAAGTGGCACTTTATCAGCTTGATCTTCAGGTTAGCTGCAGATAGTCACTTGAAAACTTTCTCTAAGTAGTGTAAATGGTCAGTGATTGTCCTAGTGAACACATTTATATCTTCCAAGTACACCAGGACACATGACTACTTCAGATCATTTAAGATAGCGTCCATGGCCCTCTGGAACTTTGCAGGCGCATTGCATAGACCTTGGGGGCATCCTTGTCAGTTGATACAGCCCCTGCATGATAATGATCACGCATTTCTCTTGGTCTTCTGTTGGAAAATCAATTTGTCAATATTCCAATATTAGATCCATTGCGGAAGAAATACTTTGCTTCTCCCAATCAATATAGCACATTGATGATTAATTTATTGGACATGAATCCTTCTTTGTTATTTTGTTCAGCCTTTGATAGTCGATCACCACACAATTAGAGCCATCCTTCTTCTTTATGATAAGGATAGGGCTTGCCCAGGGACTTGGTGACAGAACTAGAAGCCCATGCTTCACTAGTTTATTTATTTCTTCCTCCACTACTGCTTTGGCCGCCTTCAACAATTAGTTTGGTCCCATCCTTAATAAAAAATTTCCCTGATGTTGACTTTGTTGATTAAATTTCTCATGCATTCCAAATAATGGTTGTCCTGGGTGAATACTTCCTGATACTTGTCAAATAATTTGAGCACCTAATCCTGCTGTCTGTTCATCAGATCAGCAGGTTGCTTGATCAACCAAAAATTGATACTTTTGGTTACCCCTGCCAGTAATCCCATTTCACTGAGGGCTTGATGTTAATAAGTAGGGTTGTTGGCTCCATGGCTTTTAAAAGTAAAACATGAGTTAAGGGTCTCTCAAATGAATTCAGTCATGTTATTCCAATAATATCGAGCTTTCAACCATCATTGAGTCTTTTTAATCCACTATGGCCTACTTGCTCATGTCCTTCCATGACAGCCTGGAACCTTGAGTTTGGGTGCAAAAAGGGTAACCACTTGGATTTGACCTGCCTATATAAGGCTCTTTCTCAAATTATGGTATTTTTGGTGATTTATTTTAAAAAGCTCAATCCTCTTTAGATTCTCAATCCCACAATTCCGATCATCCAATAAGATTATATAGGCGTTCTTTCTTTTTCAAATCTAAAGTCAGTATAAGTAGTTGGGACATACCATCAGCATTTTGATGTTGAGCACCCAAACAATGCACAATAGAAAAATTGTAATTTTGTAATCTTAGAGCCCAACGGGCCAATCTCCCGTCAGTATCCTTCATATTTTGCAACAATCTTAAAGAAGAAAGGTCAGTAATACCAGTAAAACGGTTACCATATAAGAAAAGGACGGAAGTGCTTAATAGCTAGAATTAAAGGAAAACACTCCCACTCCATTACACTGTAGTTTCTTTCAGACTTGGACAAAATTTTGCTATAGAATGCGACAGGATGATCATTTTTCTCTGTGTCACAATGGGATAAAATTGCCCTAATAGCGACATTACTGGAATTATGCAAGAAAAAGGCTTATCGAATCAAGGACTAATCAAAGTAGGTGTCTTAGTTAAGGCCATTCACAAGGAATTGAACGACTGTTCCTGAACTGAGCTCTACTCAAATGGCACCCCTTTTTGTAACAGATGGAATAATGGTTCAGCCATATAAGCAAACTTGGGTATAAATTGCCAATAATACCCAATCATGCCATGAAAGACTTGGATATCCTGCAGAGAGGTTGTGGCATGCATTCATTGAATAGTTTGAATTTTGGCTGGGAGGTAAATCCCATTAGCTGATAACTAATGTCCTAAAAATCTATTTCATTTTGTAAAAGATGATTATTTGGAGGGTTTGATCTTTAAGGAAGAAATTAGAATTTGCATGAAAGCTTCTTTTAGGTGGCCCAAATGGCTGGTAAAGGTTTTAGAAAACATGGTAATATCATCCAAATATACCAAAACACAAGTGAGCTTCAGGTCCCGTAACATACCATCCATGGCCCATTGAAAAGTTGCTGGCGCGTTGCTCAATCCTTGTGGCATGTGGGTTGGTTTAAATAAACCTTCAATGATATTAAGGCACAATTAGCTCAATCTTCTGAGGATAAATCAATTTTCCAGTATCCACTGGCTAAATCCATTGCAAGAAAATAAGTTGATCCAGTCAACAACCAAAGAGAATCATCAATTTGAGGTAAAGGTTAACTATCTCATTGAGTAATAGCGTTCAATCTATGATAATCCATAACCACTCAATGGGAACCATCTTTTTTCTTAATTTACAGCAATGGAGAGGCCCAAGGGCTATTGGAGGTTTTCAATAATCCAGCCTCCAATAGTTGTTGAAATTCTTTGGTAACTTGTGATTCTTTACTTTAGATTTGTAATAGGGCTTGGCACAAATAGGAAGGTGATCACCAGTTTAAACGGAGTGCATTACTCCTTTCATTTTACCAAAATTGTAAGTATGCTTGGCAAAAATATTGGAGTATTCTTCTGATAATTAGGCTTGTCTCTCCTGTTCCTTCGTGAGGTGTTTTCCAATTGCAAGCCCCACAGTAAGAATTTCCTGATCACTTTCTAGCTCAAGGTCAAGTAAGCTTCCAAAAGGTTTAACATCATAGATTGGTATAAGGGTAATAACTTGACATAAGCAATGGGATGGTTTTGATCTACTGTTTTTGGTTCATTGGTAAGGTTTGCCAATAAACCAGATAATGAACTAGAATAAGCATAATTTAATACTCCAGGACAAGGTAAGATTTCTTTAGCAGAAGGGTTGAAAATGCCTTGCAATTGTAACAAATGTCCTTTGGGAATAAAAAATGTAATGAAGTATTAATAATTACCTGCAATTTTGGCAGCGTGACTAAATTCTCTGGGGAGAAAATAGGCATCCCTTCTTTGATATCCGCTGAAGGAGGGGGTAATTTTACATGAGGGTCACCAACATGGTATTGAATAGAATAAGATCTTTTAGACCCCTCCAGAAAACATAACTGACATTTGGTATGAGCAGGTTCAGATAACAGTAAGGGAACTCTATACCCCAAAAGGGAAAGCGAAGAATTGGGATAATTAATAATTACATCAAAGTTTTGCAAAAATTGAGCCCCCAAAAGTAGGCTGTAACTTAAATTAATGAGGACAATAGCAGGTATCATAAAAGTTAACTTTCCAATCTTTAGAGGAAGTGATGAAAAGGCTCCAATTGACTGAGTACTTTGAGGTCCCGCAGTGCCATATTCTTCATAATGGGAAATATTGGGCGTTAACTTGATCCGCTTGATAAATTTTGATGTGACAACATTAACTGGCGATCCACTGTCAATGATAGCCTTAGCATTGACTTAATTCACTATAAAGTCAATGCAGGTAAAGGTATTTACAAACTGAGAAGATAAAGCCAACAAGGAAGGCAAGGAATAGGAGGAATGTTCATCTTTATTATACTCCACAGGGCTTAGAAGTTATTGTTGCATACTTATATTAGTATCAATGTGGAGAATCTTATTGTGTTTATCTCTTTTCTTTTTCTCATCAGCTTCTTTCTTATAACAGCGATCCTCAAAATGAAAATATTGATGACAGTAATTACATTGAACCACTCTAGTATTCTCAGGCTCAGCATAAACTCTATGGCGACTAGGTCTTGAAGAATCATAAATTTAGGGTTTTCAGGAAATTGAGGAGGCAATTACAACAAGGCCTCCTTGATGTCTAATATATCTCTGAAATTCTTTTTTACGCTAATAAGGTAAACTTGCATCTGAGTTCTAGAAGTAAAGGCGGACATAACTGCAGTAATCACATCATCTAAATGTAACCAACTACAAGCTACTAAAGTCTGAGCTTCCCAATAGAACCAATGAGCAAAATCTTTGATAGATTCATTCCGGTAGAGCTATATACCCATAAAATCCTGTTTTTGAGAGGATAAGGTTTACTCACTCCCAAATTCTTTTATTAGCGCTTCTTTGACCTGAGACCAAGTAGAGAAAGTCATCAAGTGGGGTACCATGATATCCTGAACCAATTGGTTAAAGTGATTAGGCAAGTAATTCATTTTTTGGTGATTTGTGGCCTCACCTAGAGCCTTCTTATATAGATAGAGGAAGGAGATGATGCTGCCTTCCCTAGGAGAGTACTTGTCTTTAAATATCGGTTTGAAACTCATTGGAGCATTGGCTGTCAGAAACATGCACTCCAGGGTGTTCCAATTAAGCGGAAACATAAGAGTTGGAGTCAGATGTTTGTGAAGAAAATGGAGGATAAGGGCCAACAGTATCTGTATGACTTTCACTAATCTATTGATTCAAATCAGCAGGCCCCACTTTTTCATCTAACTGATGAGATAGTTCATAATTTTGCTCCTGCAGTGAATTGTACTTAAATTCCAGTTTCTCAATTTTTGCTTAAAGTATATTGCCTCTTGATTCATAAACTTGAAGCAGGATGTCTGTGTCCTTTGCCCATTTACCTAGAATACTCAATTTGACAGATAAAGATTAAAGCAACAGTAGGGGTCAATTGTTACTCCATCAGGTGTTAAGTTACACTCCTTGGCCACGTTGTAAAATGGCTCACATAAACGATCCATCATGCTCAGTAATGAGTCAATTTGTTAGAGGGATCCTAGTTTGCCCATCAACACCTGGGGGTCCCCAAGGTCCATCCACACCTGGCAGTCCATAGGGCCCTTTAACCCTGGGGGGTCCATGGAGCCCATCAGCGCTAGAAGGTCCACGTGGACCTTCACCCCCAGGTGGACCATGAGGTCCTTCAACTTCAGTAGAACCCATAGCTTCAGAGGTTCTCTCTACTTTGTTAACATAAAATTAAATTCCAGAGTAAAATTTCTCCTATTGGAAAAGATGGTTTTTGATTTCCTCTTTCACCAATTGAATACGCTCAGAGAGTTAGGAAATATCCTCTTTCCATTCTTGCTGAATTTCCTAGACTTGCTTCGGGAACTGTAAATCAACAAAACCAGACATCCTGTGGTCAAGCTGAATAAGCTGTTGATGTACTTCATTGAGAAGGGTCTGATTATTGATGATGGCATCACAATTATCTCTGCTAAACTCAGAGGCATATTTGAAAAACTCAGTAACATAATTATTCAAAGAGAGCTTTTCTTTATGATTACTACCTTTATTTATTGCGTGGAAGGCTGACCTGGGGATGGACACTTCTGAATGTAAAAATGAATGAAAACAAAAACTTAGTAACAGGGAAGGCACACCAGAGAAGCGATGCTATCTCTTGTTGCCAGTGGGAACGCCACTATGGGGAGGAGGAGGGAACGTGTAAAGGGGCCATAACCACAATTGAACATGTGTGGAGGAAGGGGTCTGATTTGATGAACCAAACTGGGAACCAGGAGACCAGCTGATGGTGACGCGGTGGGAGGTACCCAAACATCCACGTTTAAAAGTGGTCCACCAAATGGGACCAGAATCTGTGGACAGCTTCTGGGAGGGTGGGGGTGGAGCCTGTAATGGCATCCAATACAATCGTGTGGATAGTCCACATGGCGATTGCGACCACCAGAGCATGGAGAGAGGGTGAGAGGTGAGACCATAGATAAAGCAAACATATCCCAAGATAAACTGAAGGGATGTGTCTGATCCTGGTAAAGCAGACGTTGCACCTCACGCCATATCGCTTTAGAGGTAGGGCACTTCTCCAGGCGGTGGAACGGCGTTCCATACTGGCCACACACGACGCAGGATGAGTGTAAAGCGTTAGAGTGCTCAGCTGTATGGTACACCCGCCTCAGGCAGCGCCACACATGGGAATGGATTTGAGGCTGCAACAGAGGGTGGTGTACGTATTTCCAGATAGTCTTTTGGGTCTCAAGGGAATAAGGGATGTCCATCATGTCCAGGTAGTCCACCCTGGATAGGACATGTGGCCGTGTGGGGATCAAGCCATCTTGAATGGGTAGCCCCTGTACCTCCTGTGTGTGAACCGAGGAGAGGGTCGGCCTCTCTGGGTTGTGTGTCCACAAATATGGATTCTCCACTCTGCGCTCTGCATGGAGAGGAGGATTCGTTTGAAGTGGGGTTTAGTACTGTGAGGACCAGCGGCTGATGGGTGGGAAGACAGATATTTCATCAAGGAGTGATAGATTAACGGATTGGTAAGGCCTAGGGCGCGGGAAAAGTTGGAGTGGGCCGCGCGGGACCAGTGTTGGGAGGGTAGCATAGGGGCGGTGATGGCCGCAATCCAGGTGCCCAGGATCTTGTCAGCATGGGCTTTAAAGTCGAGCAGGCCCATGCCACCATGACGTCAAAGGCCAAACATGACCTTCAGCTGCACTGGCAGTGGGCGGCCTGACCAGAGCCACTCTTGTAGAAGGGCATACATAGATTTTAAAAAACCTGGGGAGAAGGCGATGGCGTGGGCTCCAAACCAGACTTTGGAGAGGAGCATAGAGTTGGCTAAAACAACCCTGCCAGTGAGGGAAGTAGGGTGGGCTTTGAGGGAGGCGATGCACTTCATCACGTTGTCTAGAATATGAATTTTCATTACTGCTGAGGCATACCCTCCTGCCTCCACCCACACGCCCAGATGGCGGACTGGCCCTAGGGTAGGGCGTGGCATGAAGGGAACACAAGTGGGGCGGTGTGGGGTGAGCAGGGAAGGTGGGAACATGTGCGAGCTGACAGGCTGCGCTGGGCACTGGTCGCTGGGGCCCAGTAGGCTTGATACCAACCAAAAAGGATGATTTTGGTTTTGGAGGCGTTCAGTGCAGCATTACTTACCTGGGAATACTCCTGGATCAGAGCTTCAAGCGCGCATGCATCTTGATTATTAGACACCCCAACCACACAATCATCTGCAAACGCCATCATCTTGATTGGGGTTTGGCCTGGTGCGTGGACCCCAGTGAGGTGAGCATTCAAATTTCGAAGTTATGGGTCAAGGCTGAAGTTATATAATAGTGGGCTAAGGGGGTCCCCTTGGCGTAGGCCCCTTTGAGGGCGGGGTATTTCCGTGAGGAATCCAGGGCCCCGCACTGCCATTATTGCAGATTCCATAAGCATCATCACCCAGCTGAAGAATCGAGGGGTAGGCGGAATTGGTGGAGGCAGGCCCCGAGGTATTCCCAGTTTACTCTATCATATGCCTTCTGTTGGTCCAAGAATACTAGTGCCCCAGAGGCTGTGGACTGGCATGCGTTAGCCACAGAGCGCACGTTGTCCCAAACCGACCTTCTGGGTATGAAACTGAATTGTTCTGGGAAATGGTGGCAGAGCTATAATCCCTAGACGGTTAGCCATGATTTTAGTTAAAATTTTTGCATTCGTGTTAGTTAAAGAAATGAGGCGCCAGTTGGCTAGGTCTAGCTTATCCCATTTCTTGAAGAGTGTGATGGTGAAGGCCTCTTGTCCTCCTGGTAGAAAACGCGTTTCCAAAAGGCTCTGGTTAAGGGAGGCAAGCAGCAGTGGGGATAGATATTTGAAGTACTTATAGAACTCATATGGAATGCCATCAGGGCCTGGGCATTTCCATTTTGGTGCACCACGGATGGTAGACCAGAGTTCATTTGGAGTAATCAAAATACATCAATTCTAGGTATCAGTAAATGGTGCAGATGTGAGCATTATCGAGAAAATTTGCCATTTTGGCTGGCTAAATTAGATCAGATCAATACAGTTCGAAGTAATACTTTTGTATTTTGATTGCCACTTTGGCTGGCATATCCATGATGGAATCGTCCGATCTCCACACCTGTGTGCAGGCCACTCTCTGGCGCAGTGCAAAGAATTTTTTTAAAAAAATAGGCGGAGCACATGCCACCCTCTGTAATGTGTTTGGCCCTGTATTGAACACAAACCCAGTGTTTGTGTTGCCTTTCAAGCTCGTTGAGGTGGGCGGCTGTTTCTGCCCACTTCTGGCTCCAAGCAGGGCTGTAGCCCGTGGCTGGGATGTTGGACTCCAGGTGTGCCAACTCTTCCAGAGCTCGCTAGATGACAGCCAATGTAGCTCGTGAGCATTGGGTGGAGAGATGGCAAGCGTGGCGGATAGTATCTGCTTTGAAAGCTGACCATGTGGAAATTGGGTCCGCACAAAATGGTGTAATAAACTCTTTTACTAAGTTCGCTGATTCTACCCATGTGGAAAATCCTGGCGATGTGAGTTTGGGTGGGCGGAGTTTGCACCAACGCGGAGCCCTAGCCACTGTGACAGGTAGGTGGTAGGTTATTGAGACCAACTGGTGGTCAGAGAAATCAATTTTTGATGTGTGGAAGTGGGAAATATGGGATCAAAATGTCACCAGAATGAGGATAAGGTTGATGCGGGACATGGACCTTAATTGGCTGTTGTGGACGTGGGGCACATCATGTTTTTGAGCAGCGGAGCTTGCCACGGCAGTGCGTCTAATAACCCAAGGGTTTCCTTTAGAATGCGAAGTTCTACATGGCCCTGGGGAGCGTGGGATGAGGAAGGCCAATGGTCCGTGGATGTGTTTAACCAACAGTTCATGTCGCTAACTATGAAAGGGTCAGGGGGTAATGGAAGGGATTTGACCAACGAGAAAAATTCCCAACGCTCTTGTGCACAGGTTAGGGCATAAATGTTGACAATAGCGTGCACCATGTCAGCCTACAAAAATGTGACAATGAGGACTTGGCCATTGAGGAAGGATTTAGATGATAAAAATTTAAAAAAGTTGTTTTTTAAACAAGCACCCCACAGTGCTTTGACCAAAAGGATAGGGATGGGAGGAGCATAGTTTTCCAAGTATCCTCAGAACCTCGCGGACAGTGGGACTCCTGGATAGCCAGGATGTCCACGGGTAAATTTTTTGTAAAAAACTCAGTTTCCTAGCCCAGGATGGCGAGGCCTTGAGTCTGGCAATATTCAACATCCCTAAAGTGAAGATTTCCCCTATCACACCTTAGGTGCAAAGGGGTGGGCACCCAGGCCACACAGCCTCCTCTGGATCCCCATGGGCCTTCATGGTGGTGCGAGTGTTTGCAACAATGCTATTGGAGGATTTGTTAATTTTAGCAGACAGGTTCATGTTGGCTTTTGCCTCCACTTTTGGTTTCCCCACTGTCAAACAAATTTTTTGCAGTGCAGACAAGTTTGGTGCACCAACATTCTTATCAAAAAAAATTTTCAGGTAGGTTGGAGACCAAATCGGTTCCAATCGGGGCTTGGTTGCAAAGGTTGGGTGAGATTGAGTCACCCATAAGATCCTCAGATTATGTGGCCCAATTGGCATGGGCTTCCCAATCTTATTGGTTGAGGGATTTCCAAGATGCTTCCACCGCGAAGGTTTAAATGTCTTCCTGGCATTGGGAGTGTGGGATAGCTGAAGCGACCTTGGCCACTTCCTTGGCCGCGACCCTGCAGGCCTGTTTGGCCTTCTTTCGCTCTTGAGGGGAGATAGGCTTTACCAATAAGTAGCTGCCTTGTGCTCCCCACGGGAAAGCCTCTTTGGTACTGGTGGTTGGTTCATAGTGAGCCTCCCCGTTGGTCATGGCTGCTGAGGGGTGCTATTGGAATGTGATGCCCTCCTTGGTGGGGCATGCGTGTGCCTTATGGCTGAATGTGTCACAGTGTGTGCAGATGGGGGGGTGCGCTGTCTATGGTTACCCAGAAAGGGTGGGTGGTATGCCCTTCAATTTTAATAAAAGTGGAGTGTGGGATCTGGGTTAGGTCCTTTGCAATTCTCAGTTGGGGTCAGAACTGCTATGGCTTTGCCAGTGCACAGATGTGGCATCAGCGTAAAGCGTTGCATCTCAAAGGATTGTATTTTGCCATATACAGTGAGACCAGCCTTCAGATGTTGCTCCAGAACGGCATGCTTAACTGTAGTGGGCAAAAGTCAAACATGAGGAAAATTTGGTTGGATTTTGTCCATCTGGTGTGCTTGGTTTTGAAGACCCGCTGCCCTTTGGGGAGGTCAATCACTATGCGCACCACAGCAGCTTCATCTGCTGCCTCCTTCTTTTTGAAACCGAGATCCAGTCAGCTGCATGACATGGAGTGAGGTGCGACATACACCGCGGTTGATAAATGAGTGTGCACATCCCCACAAAATTTTCCCCATATTGCTGTTTGGTGAATATCCAGGAACACCTGGACTCCATATTCCACCGATGAGAGTGGTTGAGAGTGCGGCGTGTTGATGTACTGGTTACATCGCGACTGCCAAGTGAGGATTTCTGGGGAAATAGTAACTGCCAGTTTTTTATTTTTATCAAATCCGCCGGTTTCTCCAGGGCGTTTGCGAACATTGGAAGTCGCGGGCCTACCACCTGTGCCTCTTTCCTTACTTGCCCAACTGCTCCCTGACATGGGCGCAGACTAATCTCCTCTGTGAGATTATCAAACTAAAATCAGACTTAAATTGAATAAGTTGCAAAAGTGATTGCAACGAGAGAGAAAAGTTCTTTATTAATAACTTTTGATTCAACTTTAGAATTAGTTTACTAATTAAAAATTAAATCTTATTTTGATTATGTTTTTGCCAGTTTAGTCATCTGTTCTTTTCAATAATCTATTTTTATTGATTAAGTACTATCCATAGGATAGTCATATATGGAATCCTATTACCTGAAGTGATGCAAAGTCTTCGCATGGGTCACCTAGTCCAGTTGAATTTTAGAAATCTTTAAATTTTCTTAAATTTTAATTGGCTACCTCTTTGGAAGCAGCACCAGAATTCCCCTACGTTGGGGGCTGGAGAATCAAGCCTCATCTGAAAAATTGTGGTGAGGCAGCCGCTGGGGTGGCGCCTGAGCCCTGAGTGGCAGATGCGGTGGAAGTGGCAACTGTGGGGCACTTGCGCTTCAAGTGGTCAAGCTCAAAGCACAAAGGACAAATGGTGCAGCCATTTTTGATGTGCGCCCAGAATGGGTGATCAGGGTCAGATCTGATCATGGTGCGGGGGGAGGAGGGGAATTGCGAGTAGAGAGTCATGATGAAATGGGCAGAGCATTGCAAAAGCGTGAGGCCCTGTTAAATGATCTGCCCCATTGGGAACTACAAACTGCAACACAGGGTCTGCACTGTAAACAGTCAAACCCTCTGTGAGCTTATGGCAGAGGCGTTCAGGGGAAAGGAAAGAGGGCAACCCAGCGAATTGGACCACCAAAGTGGCATCATCTGGGAGCTGGGTGAAAACTGTAGGCAAAGGATTTCTTTAAAAAATCAATTGCAGCTTGGCTGCTGTTGCTGCATCAGCTTCTGAGTGGAAGCTGAGGTCAAAATACCCCTTAAAGGGGTGGAAGTCAATATAATTGGCAGGTTTGAAAACTGCCGTGGCCATCTCAATGATGGCCATGCTTGCATATGGTAAGAGATTTCCATATTTGACCCTAAGGCTAAAATGCAAATTGCTTCATGAAAGCACCAAAGGGCTCTGGAGCACTGCCTGAGAGCTGGCGAGGTGGTGGGCTAAGTCCTGAGGGGGACATAACGCCTGGTAGCATTGGGAGGGCTAGCAGAGCCAGCCCAGGAGCGCTTTGGTGGCAGCTGAAAGATTCCAGATGGCAGCGCACCACCACCCCAAGCTGGGGCAGCAGGAGTTGATTGCATTGACATCAGTAAGTTTTGGCTCAATTGAGAAATTGTTTTTTGTATTTTTTAAAAATCCAAATTTGGCTTTAATTTGGGTATTGAAGCGAAAGAAAGATCTGTGAATTGCTGCAATGCCCTCCACTCTCAATCAATTTTTCCTCTCTGGATCAAACTTGCTTCAGAGTTCCTTATATGACTCAGCCAGTATTACAAACCAGCTGTTCTATCAATTGAATTGGTCATCAGAAACTGTGAATATTTCAAACTCCCCTATGCATAATTGAGGACCTGAGTAATCAAGGCTCTGTCCATAGCTCTGAACCCCTCCAATATCAAAAACAATCCAGATTGAGACATTGTAGCCTATGCTCTTCACTTTGTAGCCAAGTTCTTAAAAGTTGGGCCACAAGGCTTTCTGCCTCTCCTAGCTTCCATCGCTCATTCTGCTTTCACTTCCAAGAAGCTCATAATCGTCATCTTCAGGATTCCATCTGCTCCCTGCATGACTATCTTATTTCTGGCATGTCCCATCAGTATCTTCCCCTGATGTCTTTGATTGGGGCATGATTTGGCAACCCCCACCTAGTATCCTTTGCTTGATGCTGGCCCATATGTCCAATGTTCTTGACAAAGCCTGTCAGTATGCTTTTAAGACCAATCTTCCAACTCCAGTGCCATATTGGGATTACTAAGGGTTATTCACTGACTGACTCTTCTTGTTCTGTTACTTCCCTCCCCATTCTGGGGTATCACATATGGCAAGAACTGACATTTTAATCTCTCTTTCCCTAGTCGCTTTCTTGCAGAGATCAGCCTCCGCTCAACAAACTTGCCTTCAAGTAGGTATAGCCATTGCTATCATCCAATCTTCATAGATTTCAACGGTTTGTTTACTCCTACTGCAACACATCCTCCCTACCCAAGAGGCGACATAAGCAGAATCATCCCCAAGTTGAGAAAACTCAATAGAAAATTATAAAATATATCCTTTTTCTATGTGTTTTTTTCTGCTATATTTTGTTAATCTTTTTATTTTTTTCTTCTTTTTTATATGGGACATGACCTTCACTTGGTTCAGCGGTCCATCTTTTTTGTTTATTCCCTCAAACTGGTTCCTAGGTATACTTAGACCTACCATTTTCTATGGTTTAGAGGTTCTGCCTTTTAAGACTTAACCATCTAGTTTGGTTCAGCGGTTTTTTTCAGACTTACCAAATCATCATTACATAACCATCTGAATGGTTCAGCAGTCCTTTGGGAACACTTTTTTCCATTATTTTTTTATTAATGTACTGCTATAAATACTTATCATGGACTCAATTTACTATCTTTCCATCCAAGAGGTTCTTGATGGAATAGGCATCCATCATCAACTTAGTGATAATATCAAATGGATCTGACCCCAATGCATCTAGCTTGTTTCTTCTCCTGAAACCATGTGTATCACAATAGACAACTCTTTTGCCTATTTGGTATTATAATAAGGCCAGTAAGTTCTTATCATCCATTGTTTTTGCCTTGATCCTTTTCTTTAGGGTCATATCAAATGCTTGCAATTGCATCTCCTTCAGGATATTTGACAATCAGATCGGGTACTGCTTGGCATTCATCCACAATGGTGGCTCAATCACCAAATATAAAATTGGTGGCAACGCAGCCTTCCTTCCACATAACAACTCAAACGGCGTTTTTCCCATAACCATATGATAACTTATATTGTATGTGAACGTCACCAAACTGAGGTACATTCCCATGCGGAAGTTCATCCTGTGACAGGCTTCCTCAGCGTTATAGCCAGTGTTCCATTGACCCAATCTACCAGTTCATTTATCTCTGGCCAGTATGGTACAGACACAACTCCTCGAATCCCCATTATTTCATTCCATTGTGGGATCATATGAGATTTGAAATTCATTCCATTATTACTCAACAAGACCTGCAGGCATCCATGTCAGTATACTACTTGATCTAGGATAAACCGTGCAGTGCTTTTAGCATCTACTTTCGCCAGGGCCTTCATCTTGACACATCTAAACAGATGGTCAATCACAACTATGATGTATTTGACTCCACCAGAACTCATGGTTAATGGACCCATCACGTCAATGGACACCATATACCAAACAAATCCAGGGTGGGCCATTCAGTATCCAGTCATGTGCTTGTGCGGCTTGTGAAAATGGCACTCCACACAACAAGCCAGATAATCCGCTACATTTTAATTGATGGAAACCCAGTAATAATACTGGTGAATGTGATTGGTCATCTTCCTTAGGCCTCTATGCCTGACAACCTTAAGAGTGTAGGAGTCCAGCTCTTTAGTGCTCGCTGGTGCGTACACTGCTGGATCCCACAAAAACTTTTTGTAAAATTATAATTAAATGCTAATAAAAACTTTATTTTTTAATTGTTTTTATTAGAGGCGCGAGAGAGTAAAAGAAAGGAACAATCCTTTCCAATTTTCAACTATTAGTATTTATACTACTTTTGAGGGTGGAGGTATTTGGGGATAAGTTTGGAATAGCTTCAATGCTTCCAATTTAGGTAATATGCAGAAATAGCGTATCAAAACTTGGGAACTTGCTTCAAAGCAGCGGAGCGAAGGAAGAGAACTTTGATTGGCAAAATGTACCCATGAGGTAACGTTTTTATGGACTTGAGCCAATCAACGCCTGAGAAACTTCTTGTACCTTGGGGGACCCCCACCAATCCTATAAAAGGGGGGTCCTCATGTAGGTGCATTGAAGGACTTTGGGGTAGTGGAGGGAGTGCCTTCCACTGGAAACCCTGAAGTCTGTCACATGGTCAGAGTAATTCAATCATTCGATTTTATATTTAGTGCCTGTAGAGGTTTTGAACTCCTGTTACCATGATTATTGGGGTTCCACTAAGATTTGCATGGACTTTTGTCTAAAATTTTTGATAGCATTGTTTTTGTTATTGTTAGAATCACTCTTAAAATCCTCAGATAATTGCAAATGGCTGACATTTCCCTTTTTTGGCTGAGATTGACCTAAAATATTCTTCTTTTTCAGCTGCAAAGGTAGATGTCTGACATCACCCCCCTCAAGAATGTTGAGGGGGCAAGTAGGACTATAGGAAATGGGCATGTACGCGATTATTGGTAATAATGGTAGCTAGCAACTTAATGTAATATTCATTTCCTCTCTTGTATGTGATGGTTAAGGGACCCTCCCAACTTTTTCCAAGCTTACCGCTTCTAGGAGTGATGCAGTTATGGTAATATAATACCATGTTGGACGCTTGGAATGTAGGAAGGGGGGCACTGATATCATTTGCCGCCTGGCCTTCTTTAGTCACAGTTTTTGCTAAATTGGTCATTTTCTCAGATTGGAGTTTAATGATGCACTGAGACAATCTTCTAATGACCTTATCAGGTTCCTCGACTCTAGAGGAAAATGCATCTTTGACTAAGAGGGCAGGTAGTCCTGGTTCCCGCTCATACAAGACATGGAAACGGGACATTTTCAAAACCTGGTGATAATTGATTTGGTAGGACATAAGAGCACTGGGTAGGAATTGATCCCATTAAAGTGGATGAGATGTGGCCATTTTCTGAAGAAAAGAAACAATTGTCCCATTTGCTCTTTCCACGGTCCCATTTGTGGAGGGGTTATATGGAGCTGAGAAATTTTTGAGCTCCCATAGATATAGCCAGGATTTTGACTACTCTGGAGGTGAAGTTCTTACAATTATCGCAGAGTAGTACTTGGGGGCAGCTGTGACATTTGAAAATGTGTTGGAGTAAAAAGGTGAAGGTGGCCTTGGCAGTTTGGGCAGAAAGAGCCACTGCTTCCACCCATTTGGTGAAATGGTCAATAGCTACTAGGATAAATTTGTTTCCACTAGTAGACTGAGGAAGGGGACCTACTACATCTAAACTAATGGTGTGTAATGGTTGTTGAGGGGTAGTAGGTTGATACTAGTATCTAGTCTTGAAACCAGATTGCTTCTTACAAGTAAGGCAAGCTTCCAAGACTTCAACAATGGCTTCCATCATTACATCCCAATATTATCAATCCTTGATCCACTTATAAGTTTTCCTTGCCCCTCCATGAACTAGGGTAAAGTGATCTTCTAGTAAAGCAGGTATACATTCCGAGGGCTGAAGGTAAGGCAGCCAATTTGTCCCCACCTGCTTATACAACTTCCCATTTTCAACTTTGGTGTTATGATAGTGCCGGGCTAACATCTTCTGAACAGGCTCATCCTCATCCTACCATTCATTGGGAGTCATTAAGAGGTCATGTAACCTCTCTGCCTCACTATTATTCAAGTGAAGGACTGGTGGCTGAGTTAACCCATCAACATTCAAGTGACAGGTTCCAGCACGGTGTTCAATTTTCATGTCATAAGGCTGGAGCTTGAGAGCCCAGAGAGCTAACCGACTGTAGGTTCCTTCATGTTCTGTAACCATTTTTGGGATGTGTGTTCTGTAACCACAGTGAAGGTGGTCTCATATAAAAAGGGCGGTAGTGCTTTAAAGCTAACAGAACATCAAGGGACTCCTTCTCCATTACACTGTAGTTGCGTTCTGCCTTTGACATAATCTTACTAAAATAGGAACAGGATGGTCAACACCGTTTTCATCCAATTGGGATAAGATGGCCCCAACAGCGTAGTCTGAGGCACCAGTAAACAAGATAAATGGTTTATTATAATCTGGGTGCTGTAAGATAGGACGTTGTTGTAGAAGTTGCTTCATTGTCTCAAAAGCGGCCTTTTGTTCAGCACCCCAATAAAAGGGGGTATTCTTGGTTAATAGCCGGACAAGGGGCTCACTGAGTTGGGCAAACTTAGGGATGAACTGATGGTAATACCCCATTTTCCCTAGAAATACCTGAATATCCCGTAGATTTTTAGTGGGCGGCATTTTTGAGATGGCTTCGACCTTGTCCTGCATAATTTAAATTCCTTTTTAAGAAATGGAGTGGCCAAGGAAATCTAATTTCCTTTGGAAGAAGGTAACTTTGAGGGCTTCAGCTTAATGTTAGACTTATGTAACCGTTGAAAAACCTCCTTAAAATGATCAAGATGTTCGTTGAAGGCTTTTGTGAACACCATGATGTCATCAAGATAGATGATGACGCAAGTTAATTTGAGGTCCTGAAGGATGTGATCCATCGCATGCTGGAAAGAGGCAGGTGCATTGCACAACCCTTGGGGTAGTCATGTGGGTTGGAAGAGACCTTCACTACAATTAATAGCGCATTTCTCCTGATCTTGAGGAGAAAGGTCCATTTGCCATAAGCCACTGGCCAAATCCATGGCGGAGAAGAAGTTAGAGCCAGAGAGGTGAGCCAGGGCGTCATCAATGCGAGGGATAGGATAGCTATCCTTCTTAGTAAGGCTATTCAACCTATGGTAATCCATGACTATCTGATGACCTCCATTTTTCTTTTTAATTAATAATAGAGGTGAAGACCAAGGGCTTTTGGAAGGAACGAGTAACCCCGCATTTAATAACTGCTGGAGATCCATCCTTATTTGTTGCTCCTCCACTTTTGACTTGCGGTAGGTTTTGGACCTAATAGGCTGGGCATCACCCACATCAATGGAGTGGCACCAGCCCTTCATGTGGCCATAGTCAGTATCTGATTTAGAGAAGACGTCACTATATTCTTCCAGCAAGGTATGAACTTTCTCCAACTCCTCTGTGGTTAGCTTATACGAAATATGAACATTGTGCAAGGTACACACCATGTTGTCCATGGATAAGCCCAAATCCGCCATAGAGCCAATGGATGGATATGTTCGATGTCCTCTACTGGGAGCAGAAAACCTCTGCCACTCTCCTAGGGTTTCTGTATGATCATGTCCTTCCTGGTGAGGTTTCCCAGTAGAATGGTAATTGGCCTCTGATAGGCTGGTTCTAGTATACCAGGCAATACACGAGGCTCCAAGGGGCTAACGCCCTCAATACTTATGAGGTGTAATAAGCAATGGTGTGAGATTTGTAGTGTGATTTTAATGTCGACCACTCTTTAACCACCAGGCTTAATCAAGACCTCGTCTGCAGCATAAAACAGTATACCCTCCTTAACATCCACTGATTCAGGCAATTTTTTTGTGTTACGCCTAGAAGTGGAATAAGGCAATGTTATAGCTGAAAAGGGGTATTCAACCAAGAAAGAGTATTCATGCTTGCTGTGTTCTTTATTGGATAAGACTAAAGAGACTTTGTAGTTGAGTAATGAGAGGACCCCTTGCTTCATGTTGATTATTTCTTCATACTCAATCATAAATTGAGTGCCAATGAGCATATTATATGCATTGTTGTCTAAAGCCACAGTGGGGGCTAATAAGATAAGCTTCCCAATTTGGATGGGAAGGGAAGAGTATGCCCCAATAGCATGGGTAATGTGGGGGCCAGAGGTTCCAAATTCTTGCGTGTAAATTCAAGTCAGGTGCTAGCTTTATCTTTTTAATCAGCTTAGTGGAGATCACGTTGTCTGGGGAGCCTGTGTCCAAGATGGCCATGATTTGAACTTTTTTAATGACCACTTCAACCTTAGTTAGGGTTCCTCCAAAGTTAGGTGATAAGGCTAAAACTTCCTTGAGCCAGAAAGTGGAGGTAAGCTTCCGAGATTCATGGGGTATTTATCTAGGATGGATTTCATGGTATGAGCCCGCTGAATAGGTCGAATTAAGCTAGATATGAAGTGATCACCATCGCTGGCAATGTCATTACTTTGGGAAACCCTAGAATTTGGCTGAGGTACGTTTCCTTAGGTATGGTGGTCTCATCTACTCCTCCAGTGTTCAAATGATCAGGAACCTCTACCTCTGCTGAGCTCCCAATATGTAGTAACCAACATTTTCATCACCCCCCCTCAGATTCATCCCTAAAGGTATTCTCAACAACTGGCAAGGCCGCGATGAGGGTAAGAGAGTTGGCCAGAGGGGATGGAATAGCCTTAGGGCGCGCAATTACCATCTTATCTGGAGGGTTAGGCACAGCAGTGTTAGAGGGCTTGTGCGGGCGTATGGTTGGTACTACCTTACAGGGCTTTGATATATAAGAAGGAGTGATATACTTTTTAAAACGCATTGAGGGAGCAAGTTTAGCAGGGAGGGGAAACAGGTGAGCTCACTCCTCTCTGTTCAACAAGCGGAAGCACCTCAATGGTTAACGCTGAAGGTTTCACCTCAGCGTCATTTGAATTAGCACATAATTGGAATTCAGTCACTTCTAACAAAGCCTCTTTCAGGTCACGGATGTTTTTGAAATAGCGTTTTATTGAGATGATATGTCTGGCTAGAGAGGTTGAGAGACTAGCTCAGCTGCCAGGGTGGCGATAGCATCTTCAAGGTTAAGCATGTTGGAGGTGGACAACCTTCGCGCGGCGTGGTAAAAGCATTCAGTAAAGGCAATGGTTGATGCACCTTCAATTATACTGGGCACATAAAAGCCTGTTTTCCTGGTGTAGACTCTGATTTGATCCAAATTCAGCTAGAAGCGCCTCCTTCACTTCTGGCCAGGTCAGCAAAGGATTCAGATAAGGAATTATCATCTCTTGTGCTAAGTAACTTAAACAAGTAAGCATGTTTTGCACCTTCTGCTTATCCGTTGAGTCACACATGGCAGCTTCATAGACATATAGGAAAGTTGCAATACTTCCTTCATCAGGGATGAATTTTTCTGTAAACCAAAATTTTATTGAACGCTGCTCAAGTTCTTTAAGGTAGGATAGAGCGCTTGCTAGTTGTTTTCCAGAGCAACTAGACGTGATTCAATGTGAAGAGGAAAAGTGGGAGGGTTGCTCATGGGTGTAGCCTCCATTTTTGATAATTTATTTAGTTTATATGAAACCCCTTTAGTGAGCACCAATTTTTAGGAATCCATCTCTTTAATGTTCACTAGTGCGTATGCCACTGGATCCCACAAAAACGTTTAATAAAATTATAAAAAAATGCTAATAAAAACTTGATTTTTAGTTGTTTTTATTAGGAGTGCAGGGTTAAAAAAAAAAATGATCCTTTCCAATTTTTGATTATTAGTATTTATACTACCTTTGAGGGTTGGAGGGAATTTTGGGAATAAGTTTGGAATAGCTTCGATGCTCCCAATTTAAGTAATATGCAAAAATAGTGTATCACAACTTGGGAACTTTCTTCAAAGCAGTGGAGCGAAGGAATAAATTTTTGATTGGCCAAAATGTACCCATGAGGTAACGTATTTATTTACTTGATCCAATCACCGCCTGAGAAATTTCTTGTACCTTGGGGGACCCCCACCAATCCTATAAAAGGGGGTCCCCATGTAGGCACTAAGGACTTTAGGGTGAAGGGGGAATACCTTCCACTGGTAATCCCAAAATCTGTCATTTGGTCAGAGTAATCTGACCACTCAATTTTACATTTAGTGCCCGTAGAGGTTTCAAACTCCTGTTACCCAATTAATGGGGTTCTATTGAGAGTCAGCCAGGGACTTTTAGCCAAAATTTTTGATAGCATTGTTTTCGTTATTGTTAGAATCACTCTTAAAACCTTTATTAATTAAAAATGGCTGACATTTTCCTTTTTTAGATGAGATCAAGCTAAAATATTCTTCTTTTTCAGCTGCAAAGGCAAATGTCTGACACACTTGAACCCAAGAAGTATTTGACCTGGTGTTCAAAGTGATATTCTCCTGTCCCAATCCTAATCTTGCTGGAAATCTAGGCAAGAGGGGGATGTGTTGGGATTTTTGCCCATCTTCCCAGCTTTCTAAATAACCATGAATCTCTAAGGTAATTTTCTATAGCAAGTGCGTTGGATATCAGTTGACCCTGATTTCAGGTAATTAATGTTTGGGGGATTTTAGGTAATTTTCCTGGTTTGGATCTTTTCAGGGATTGATCCAGGTGAATGCTTAATATCTCATCAGGAAGAGTTTCCAACAAAATAGGAACATCTAATAGTTAATTCATGACTAAAAATCAGGTGTACTGATTGGGATTGGTCAGGTTTTATCACTGAACAATTTGGAAAGTAAGGAGCAAGTTGCAAGTTTAGTGATGCTGCTTGAAACTAGTGAATCAATCATTTGGTTCACGACCTGCCATAATGGGTAATAAGTCCCATTACCTAAGCAGGTCACTTACCATATATGGGTGATTCACTGGGATTGAGTAGAAAACGTTAGGGACATATTTTCTGACTCTTTCTGTCTTAGTCTCAAGGATGTCCAATTACAGAATCCTAATCAGGATGGGGAAGAGCATCACTGATGAGATGACAAAGGGTAATTTAAAGGCAACTGCTTCCATTTCATTGCAGAGGCGCCAACCAAGAATTAGGCGCCAAATTCACTCTATAAATTCCTCTGAGAATTTACTAAATTAAAACAGAGTTTAATCAGAATTTAGACTTTTGCATAATTCATTATTAGTTCTATTCATCTTTAAGGAAAATATTGCTGTTTGCTTTAATCTGGAGACTTTTTAATAGTATAAAGAGTAAGGATCAAGAATCCTAAGAAGAGATCTAGTACTAAAATAAAAGAATCCTGAGAAGAGAAGCTGAGCTGATATGTGAATTGCTGCCAACTTTGTGTCATCAGAGAGAGGCCGTAAACTAAGGATCTAAGCGTGGATCAAGTTAGGTGGATAAGGGTCATAATCCCTACTGAGGACATCTGGAATATTTTTGAAGAGGAATACCGGTCATGCGTTGGACCAGAATCTAGTGATCTATTCAATTATGGATAATAGTCTTCATACTATTATCAATTGTATATTATATATCATCAGACAATGCGAGGATTGCACAAACCAAACCTGTGCAGTTATCAAATTAGGGGTTAATATTCATGAATGAGCAGCGAAGCCCCTTAAATTTTAATAAAGGCCAAGTATTGACCCTTATACAAAAACATGCCCAAGTATTTGCAGTAGATGCTATGACCTCAAATGCGCAGTAGTAATCTGCACTACATTGACACTGGGAATTCAAAGCCATTTGTTTGTGACTGATATGGATAAGTAAGGCTGGCAATAAGGAGGCTTAAATATTGTTAGAGAAGCTCCTGCATCGATGGATGATCAAGCCCTCATGCAGCCCATGGACCAGTTTGGTGCTCATATTAATAAGAAGGATGACTCTAATAGAGTCATATTCAATTACTGACGTTCAAATAACATAACTAAAAAGATTCTTATCCTTTACCTTGAATGGATAACACTTTGGATCAGTTAAGGGGAGCTAAATAATCTACCACTTTAGATCTGATCAAAGACACTGGAAAATTGACCTTCCCGTCAAAGATTAAGAAAAATATGTTATTATTGCCTCTCAAGGGTTGTTCCAACCAACTTGAATGCCCCAAGGGTTGTTCAATGCGTTCACCACTTCTCAGTAAAAAACGTCCACTATTATTGGATATTTGAAGATGAGCTACATCTTAATCTACCTCAATGATATAAATATGTTCTCAAGAAACATTTACCCAACATCTAGCGCTTTTAGAGGAAGTTTTTGATAGTTGTCTCAATTTCAGTTAAAAGATTAAGCCTAGCAAGTTTCAGATGTTTAAGTACCAAATGGAATATCTGGGACACATTGTCAACACTCAAGGAATATGGCCACAACCCCAGAAGCTCTAGGCCATCAATCACATGAGAGAGCTTGAAAGTAAATGTGCTATCCAAGTGTTTCTTGAAATGTAAATAACACTGCCAATTTATACCAGGATTTGCACATCTTTCTAAGCCCTTAACCATTTACTTTAAAGAGGAATTACCTTCCAGTGGTTACAAGAATATAAAGTCTCTTCTTCAACCATCTGAGAAAATATTAAATTGAAGCCAATGTTCTATGGTACCCTAACTTTTAACAGCCTTAAATAGTGCAGTCTGATGCATCCCTCACGGCTATAGGAATGTACTTTCCCTGATAGAAAACTATGGGGAGGAGAACCTGGTAGTTTTTTGCAGCTTTACCCTGGACAATCTTAGACATAATTGTATAATAAGAGAGAATGCTTAACCATCATAAGTGCTTGCAAACAATTCTGAGTCTACATACATAAACCTTGGTTCATAATTGTCACTGACCATGTGTTGGGAATTTTGCCCATATTCCCAGCCTGCTAGAGTGCCTGGTGTTGCTAGGGGAAAATTCCATAAGTCGAAGTGAATCAGAAATTAGTTGGCCCAAATTTTGGAGGAACTACAATTGGGGGATTATGGGATATTCGCCTGGTTGTATCCATTAGGGATCAATCCAGATGAATACTTTATATCTCATCGGGTGGAGCGGCTGATGAAATAGGGGCATCTGATAGTGGTTAACTATCAGGTATATCAATTGGGATCGGTCAGGTTTTGTCACCAACTGATTGGGAATGAGTAGTGAGTTGCAAGGAGAGTAATGTTGCCTGCAACTATCGAATCATCAGTTTGTGAAGTGACCTGCCATAATGGGTAAAAGTCCCATTACCTAAGCAGGTCACTAGCCAATTATGGTTGGTTTTCTTGGATCAAGAGGAAAACGTTAGGGACAAGTTCCTAACTCTTTTCGTTTGAGGTCTCAAGGATGTCCAACAACGGAATACTAGCCAGGATGGGGAAGACTATCGCTGCTGAGACAAGGAAGGGTGATTTAATGTCAATGGCTGCCATTTCATCGAAGAGGTGTCAACTAAGGGTTAGATGGCCAAATCCCCTACTATATAATTCCCTAGGGTTCACTATAATAAAAAAACACGATTACTACAAATATTATTATTACTACCAAGATTAACATACATTAAAACATTATTAGTTTTATTGTAGATTTGGTTATAGTTAGACTTTCATCATCCAGTGTGAAGTTCCATCTCGAGGATATTATTGCAGAAGGCAATAATTGGAAGATTCTAGAGAGAAGAGTAGAGATCCGAGTGGGGATCTAGAGATGAAGGAACCACAATCAGGGATAGCTGCCACCTGTGTGTTGGGCTGAGAGAGACTGTCACCGGGGTATCTTAACAAAGATTGGGGTAGACAAGAATATAGGGAACAAATCCCTACAAGTATGAATTATCAAGTATTTAATTGGAAGTACTGGCCAAAGCGTTGGGCCTGATAATAGGTCTAACTCAACTACAGATAATAGTCTCCATACTATTATCAGATAATATATTCTTTACAATGTGAGGTGCACGAGGAAACTGAACCTGTGCAGTAAAAAGGTTACTGGGTTGATGACCATTAATCAACCTATAATTAAATTTTTACAAGTTGGTGCTCACTACAGGGGTAGTTGAGTAGAAGAATCTATCAATAATGTCATATAAAGAAGAAATGCGCAAGTTGTGGACTGAGATCGCCACAGTGAATCAGAATGCCTTAAACTCATTGGACCATTGGGAGTTCGTGGCCTTGGAAGAACGAGTAACCAAGGTGGAGAACTGAGTTGAAAACGTAGCTAACTTTGGGAATGAGTTACTTGGCAAAATAAACTCATTAAAGAGGAAAGAAGGAGACCTCGTTCAAGAGGTCCTATTTCTGAAAATGGAGCATGAAGCGGATTGCGTTCATTTGAGAAAGTTTAGTGCATACATTGATAAAATTGATAAAAGAAGTAGAGGATTTGAAAGCCCACAGATATGCATGTGAGCCTGATATGGCCAGTGATGCCAAAGAGGGAAGTCCTCGAATGATACTTGGGAAGACAAATACCTTGAGAAATATGCCACCTGCATTTAATGCTATTTTGGAGATAACGCCCAAAGTCACTCCACAAGTGAGCTGAGTAGCCGAACCAAGAGAATTGGCCCAAAACAACTTGGAGGAATTTAAAGCAACCCCTGAAATTGCCAACATTCCCTTGGGATAATGCCCCAGCGTTTTTCTAACTATTTTGACATGACCATGAATGGATATGGGGACCGTTAAAAGGCGTTGATGATCATGAACTGTTTGGACACCAACTGCCAGAACTTAGTGTTACCCCACTTGGAGGGGGACAGCTGATCATATGCTGAGGCGAAAATGGCCATAATGAAGGAGTTTGGTAGTCCAACTCATATGTCAAAACGCAAGCAAGAAATTATGGGAATTCAATTCCGTAAAGATGAGTCTCTTGCAAGCTTCGCAGATTGATTTTACCAGGAGTCACAGATCCTGGATGGAGCAAAAGTGTTAGATGACTTTGATGTGAGTATTTTTTTACAAGCGGCCCTTTGGCCCTATCATGATTTGCATCGAATAATGTCTACTTTATTTGCAACTGAGATAACTACCTCACAAATGATAGATAGCCTGAAAATTTTGGGAGCTGCGTTCAATGCCCTAAATAGAAGCTTCAAGTCCAATCTGGTATGAAATCTGAATCCCATGAAGGGAAGCGAAGGAGCAAAGGAGACTTTTAACTGAACTGTTCCAGGAAACAAGCCCAAGGATTTCAAATGGTTAAATAAGAAAGAGAAGGTCTGCTTACAGTGTGGCGGGAAAGGACATTTCGCCACACACTACAAAAAGCCAAAGGATCAAATTAATGTGGTTCAGGCTAAAGAGACAGCAGCAGCCAAAGATTTTGTAAAAGGTCCCGCTGCCTAGATAAGGAACAGTCTATAGTGGCAGAAAAACCTGTTCCTCCTGATATCATGAATGAAGAGATAAACATTATCAATCTGTTCATAGATGATGAGCAGGATCACTATACCAAGTGGTCAACATGGATATAAATGCCGTGACCAGAGCTGGGGCGAAGAAGATCGACCCCAAGATAGTTCAGGAAGTTGCCCAGCCATACGCCTGACAACTGGTGGAGAAGATTTGGACCGCTGATAATCCTGATAAGTTAGCATATGTCCAATTAGATGAGGCCAACATGTCAATCCCCCTAGGCGCAATAAAGGAATCATTTCCTGAATTATTGGCGCATATTATTCATACCCTAGATTTTGCTAATAATGCCGCAATTCACTCTGTAAATACTCTATTACAATATTCTGAGTGTACATATATAGATATTCAAGTAAATCAAGTGAGGGTGAGGGTGATAGTTGACAGTGGAGCGCCCATCAATACTATGTCGACCAAGCTGGTGATTAAGATGAAGATCTCTCCGGACTTGGAACACAAGAAAGAATATGGAACAGCTGGGCTGAACACCATTTCTTGTGGAGCGTATAGTGCGCTGCCACTACGATTCAGGTCATTGGTGGTATCCTCGCCAGCAATAGTTTTGGCAAACCAAAACTACGATATTCTGATCAGAATAGAGTTTCTGCGGAAGCACGGAGCTATATGTAACTTTTAGGATAATATGTTGACCATCTTGGGTCAGACATTACCATTGGTATACCAGAAGGACGGTGAAGTTCCATTGAACTGGAGAAGCAACTTCATTAATCTGATATACAATGATGGCATTGTACCAATTCAATACCAACTAGTTGGTAGGAAGTGATGAGAGATGCCGGCAGAAATCCTAGAAAACTGGGGAATTCACTTAAGGATCAAGAAAGAAAGGATCATACCAGCTGGATTGCAGATGATAATTGACACAGGGTTGACTTTAGAGATTCTGGAGCTGTTGTATGGAGAAGTTGGAAGCCCCTAGAAGGGTTCCAGAGTGGAGCCGTGAGTGACTCCCAGGATATTAATGCTGGGCCATGGAGAAATATGAGTTCTCTTGATAAATTTGAGCGAAAAATTGATGAAGGTCAAGAGGAATCAAATCATCGCATTTATTCATTTAATCTGATGGCAGAATTGAGACAATTCCATGATTTTGGGTCTCTTGAGGAAATGGGATTACTGGCTGGGGTGGCTGAAAGCATCAACCTATTGGTTGATTGGGAGCAGCTCGCAGATCTTCCAGAAGGGCAGAAGGAGGAGGTGCTCAAATTATTTGAGAGATATCAGGAAGTGTTAACTCAGGACAACCACAATTTGAGATGCACATGAGACATAATTCTTAAGGTCAACACCAGGGAAAATCTACTGATAAGGATGAGACCAATCTGAAGATCAAAAGACACTGAAGTGGTAGTAGAAGATGAGATCAGTAAACTAGTGTAGCATGGGCTTCTAGTTCCGTCATCAAGTCCCTGGGCAAGTCTGATTCTAATTGTAAAGAAAAAAGATGGATCAAACTGAGTAGTGATTGACTACTGGAGGATGAACAAAATTACAAAGAAGGATTTGTATCCCCTACTAAGGATTGGCAATGTGCTCGGTCAATTATGTGAAGTGAAGTATTTCTCCACGATGGACCTAATCTTGGGATATTGGCAGATCTACTTTCCAGAAGAAGACCAAGAAAAATGTGTTATTATCACCGCACATGGGTTATACCAGCTGACGAGGATGCCCCAGGGTCTTTGCAAGTGCCTGCGACATTTCAGAGGGCCATGGACGCGATTTTGAGCGACCTGAAGTTGTTGTGCGTCCTGGCATATCTGTACAATATCAATGTGTTCAGTAGAACGTTTACTGATCACCTCCATCACTTGGAAGAAGTTTTTAAGAGACTGTCCACAGCTAACCTGAAAATCAAGCCAAGGAAGTGCCACTTTTTCAAGAAGGAGCTGGAATATCTGGGATTTGTGATTAATGCAAGTGGATTGCAGATGCAACCCCAGAAGATAGCAGCTATTGAGCGCATTGCTGTGCCGAAGAGTGTCTGAGACATCCAAGTATTTCTTGGGATGGTCGGATACTACAGAAGATTCATTTGGGACTTCACCTGAAAAGCCAAGCCTTTGTTTAATTTACAAAAGGATCTGAAAAAAGGATTTGTATGGAATGAAGAGGCCCAGGACTCCTTTGATGAGTTACGCCAGTATCTGATAAATTTGCCAATCTTTAAATATCTGAATTTTGATCAGGAGTTTATCATTCAAACCAATGCTTCACTAATGGTGATCGGTGCCATACTGAGCCAAGTAGATGAACTTGAGGATGAACATCTGGTGGCATATGTGAGCCAGACACTCTCAGCTGCTGAGAGGAACTACACCATGACTGAGCGTGAATGCCTTGCGGTCATTTACGCCTGTAAGCAGTTTTAGGTTATGTCCATGGAACACACTTTAAGGTGGTGATAGATCACTCTTCGCTGTGTTGGCTGCACAATCTACAGGAACTGTAAGGATGACTGGCCTGATAGGCACTTAAGCTTCAGGCTTATGATTATGAGATAGTCCACCAAGTGGGGGCTTCTCACCAGAACGCAGATGGCTTATTGCGGTTACTAATGGTCCAGTTGGTATACCCGCAGGTGGATGAGCTATTCCAGAGAATGGTCAAAGGAAGAATCAAGGATGAGCCTCGAGAAATCCAAGCTGCACTTCAAAAAGTGATGGATAACACTGAGAGTATTTTGAACAAGTATTCAAGATGATAAATGGGAAACAGCTATTATTCCCAAAACTGTCAGAAAGAACAGCAATAGTTCAAGCAGCTCACAAGGTTGTTGGGCACAGAGGCCTGAGAAAAACAACTGATCATATTCATCAGTATTATTACTGGGAATCGTTTAACTACAATGTCGCGGATCATTTTGCTTGTTGTGTGTAATGCCAGCTTCATAAACCACATAAGAATACAACCAGATACTGACTGGTCTGACCTGGATTTGCATGGCACACAGTGTCCATCAACGTGATGGGGCCACTGGCAATGAGCACAGGAGGAGTTAAGTATATCATAGTAGCCATCGACCATCTAACAAGATGGGTCAAAATGAAAGCCCCAACTAGAGTTGATGCTACCAGTACTGCGAGATTCATCCTGGATCAAGTAGTATACTGGCATGGATATCCACAAGTCCTACTGAGCGACAATGGGACCAACTTTACATCTCATGTGATCCTGAGGCTAAATAAAATAATGGGGATCTGAGGAGTTGTGTCAGTACCATACTGGCCGGAGACAAATGGACTGGTAGAATGGGTCAATGGGATGCTGGCCATGACGCTGAGGAAGCTAGTCTCAGGGAGAACTTCCGCGTGGGGAACATACCTGAGTTTGGTGACGTTCACCTACAACAAAGTCATCATATGGCGACGGGAAAGATGCCATTTGAATTACTATATGGGAGGAAGGCCACGTTGCCACTGATATTATATTTGGTAGTAGAACCTACGTTGGGGATGAGTACTGAACAATACCTGAACTGACTGACAAGTATCCTGATTGATATGCAATCGCAAGCATTCAATACAACCTTGAAGAAAAGGATATGAGCGAAATTGATGGATGATAAGAACCAACTGGCACTAGAAGAATATAAAATAGGAGAAAGAGTCGCCTATTGCAATATGCATGGTTTCAGACGAAAAAACAATTGGATGCATTATGGTCAGGTATGTTCAAAGTAATTGCCAAGACGGCGACCAATGTTTACTCCATTAAGAATCTCTTGGATGGAAGAGTAGTAAATCGAGTCCACGCTAAGTATCTAAAGTGTTGGATCAAAGAAAAAATAAAAGAGTTCCCAAAGGACCAATGAACCATTAAGTTGGTCATGTTCTTATGATTAGGTCAAGTCTAAAAAAAGGACCTCTGAACTAATCTAGATGGTTAAGTCCAAAAAAAGGACCTCTGAACCATAGAAAACTGGTAAGTTTAAGTGCCCAGGACCCAGTTTGGGGGAAAAGATGGACCTCTGAACTGAAATAAGGTCAAGTCCCATAGGAAAAAAGAGAGAGAATAAAAATTAAAAAAATTGATAAAAGATATTGGAAAAAAGGAGATCTTTAAATGCATAAAAAAAGCTAATATATTATTTATAATTTTTATTTTTATTGATTGTCCTCAGTATGGGATGATTCTGCCTATGTCGCCTCTTGGGGGAGGGAGGATGGATCGCGGTAGGAAGAAATAGCCCGTCAAAATTGATATGTGATTAGACACTTGCAAGGGCGAGACCTACACAAAAACCACATTTGTTGAGCAGACGCTGAGCCCTTATAAAACGTGACTAGTGGAAGGGAAATTGATATGTTGGAAGAAGCCAATTGTGAAACCCATAGTGTGGAGGAAAACAGCAATAGAGGAAGAGGCAATTGGTGAATAACCCTGAGTAATCCCAATAAGGAACCAGTGCCAGAAGATTTGTCTTTAGTGCCTGCCGATGAGCCTCATAAAGAACACTGGACATGTGAGTCAGCAGCGAAGAAGGAATACTCAATGGGGGTTGTCAAATCATGCCCCAACTAATGCCATCAGTGGAAGATAGTGATGAGAAGCTCCAAAGAAGAGGTAGTTTTGTAAAGAGATGATTGCATCTTGCAAACAATGACTACGGGCTTCATGGAAGCTAAAGCTGAATGACTGATGGAAGCCAGGCGAGATTGGAAGCTTCGTTGACCAACTTCAAAGACCTTGGCCAGCAAAGTGGAGAGCATAAGTGGCAGTATCCCAATCCACAAGGTTGTCCAGATCAGAGGGATTCAGCGCTAATGTCAATGCCTTGGTGACTTGGGCCCAGAGTTCAGCATAGGGGAGCTCAAAATGTATGCTGTTCCCAATTGAAAGCTCAGAAACCAGCACAGCGGGTTTGTAGAATTGACCAAGTCAGAAGAGGAACTCAGGGAGAAAGTCTGACCCAGCCAAGAACGAATGATCCAAAGTGACTGGCATGACCTCTGGAGCATAGATGATGATGTTCAGAGCATCAGAGGAAGGAGCTGAATCCAGGAGGGTTTCGAAGTCCAACTCAGGAATGACTGTAAAGGAAGAGTCAGTCAAGAGTTGTTTGAAATGATGGCCAACCTGATTTTGGAAGGATTGGTTACCATTTCTGGTAATTCAATGGAAGGACTAGCCCTTTGCACCAGATGAGGCATATGAGTCCTGGAAGGACCATAGAAGAGGTTCCGTTGAGCATCCCAACACATCTTCTGGAAGAGGCGAAGGTCCAAATCTGACAGACTGTTAAGAAGCTGCTGGTAGCGGGATTCTGAGTTTGACATATGAGAAGGACTGGAGGGGATGTCAGACTTATATAGAAGTTGACGTTATGCACTCTATAATCCATTAGGCTCCAATTTCAGGAAACCAATTTTAAAAATTAATGAGATAAGCTTTCTGAGGGATGAATTAAGAATGACTTACAGCCAAGAGGTTATTAGTGAAATAATGAGGGCAAATAGAAATAAGTATTCTTAATCAAGCCATGAAATGAACATCGACGGCAAGAGTCTGTTGTCTATGATGAGGAGAGAATCAGGAATTCAAGGACGCCAGACCAATAATACTAATATGACAGAGGGTCATATACCCTGAAGGGGGAAAACCAGATCCTGGGAATAATATCATCACAAGTAGATCAATAAGCCCGGCATGATAAGAGGTTGTGGGGACTGTGCTCTGAGTGGGTGGTAGCGAGGAGGAAGAGGAGGAATGCCATGTGCTGAAGGTCATCCCAAGCAGCGTTGAGTATTGATGAGTGTACTCCGCCTGAACCAATGAAGTATTTGACCAGGTGTCCAAAGCAGTGTTCCCATGCTTAGTCCTTTTCTTGCTGGAAATTTAGGCAAGAGGGGGGATTTGTTAAACTTTTGCCCATATTCCCAGCCTGCTAGATTACCTGGTGTTGCTAGGGGAAAATTCCAAAAGGCGAAGTGAATCGGAAATTAGTTGGCCCAAATTTTGGAGGAACTACATTTGGGGGATTATGGGATATTCTCCTGGTTGTATCCATTAGGGATCAATCTGGATGAATACTTTATATCTCATCGGGTGGAGCGGCTGATGAAATAGGGGCATCTGATAGTGGTTAACTATCAGGTATATCAATTGGGATCGGTCAGGTTTTGTCACCAACTGATTGGGAATGAGTAGTGAGTTGCAAGGAGAGTAATGTTGCCTGCAACTAGCGAATCATCAGTTTGTGAAGTGACCTGCCATAATGGGTAAAAAGTCCCATTACCTAAGCAGGTCACTAGCCAATTATGGTTGGTTTTCTTGGATCAAGAGGAAAACGTTAGGGACAAGTTTCTGACTCTTTTCGTTTGAGGTCTCAAGGATGTCCAACAACGGAATACTAGCCAGGATGGGGAAGACCATCGCTGCTGAGACAAGGAAGGGTGATTTAATGGCAATGGCTGCCATTTCATCGAAGAGGTGTCAACTAAGGGTTAGATGGCCAAATCCCCTACTATATAACTTCCTAGGGTTCACTATAATAAAAAACACGATTACTACAAATATTATTATTACTACCAAGATTAACATACATTAAACCATTATTTTTTATTGTATATTTGGCTATAGTTAGACTTTCATCATCCAGTGTGAAGTTCCATCTCAAGGATATTATTGCAGAAGGCAATAATTGGAAGACTCTCAGAGAGAAGAGTAGAGATCTGAGCGGGGATCTAGAGACAAAGGGAACCACAAATCAGGGATAGCTGCCGATTGTGTGTTGGGTCAAAGGAGACTGTCATCAGAGGATCTTGATGAAGATCAAGCAGAAAGTAATAGAGGGAATGATCCCTACAAGTATAACTTATCAAGTATTTAATTGGAAGTACTGGCTGAAGCGTTGGGCCTGATAATAGTTCTAACTCAACTACAAATAATAGTCTCCATACTATTATTGGATAATATATTCTTTACTACACAAGGTGCACGAGGAAACCAAACCTGTGCAGTAAAAATGTTACTGGGTTGATGACCGATAATCAACTCCTAAGTAAATTTTTACACCATGCTTCTTTGTGATGGCTATATATCTCAAGTAACCTGAGAGTTATTTATCACAATGGGCCTTGAAATCTCAGTCCTATGATTAAAAGATAGTTCATGGACAGGGCATACCCCTCATAATGACAATGGGCTTCTGTGACTGCCTGTTACAGCAGCCCTCACTCCTTTTGCAGATTAACTATTTGAAAGTATGAGAGCAAAAATTAAGCCAACGCGAAACCCATGATTTGCTGCAACCCAGAACAGATTATTTAGACACTGAGCTTTGGGATGGAAACCTATAAAAAATTATAAGGAGTGATTGGAGTCTCTACCCTACACCTTCTTCCAGCCTAGAAATAATTTATGAAGGCTCATTGCACCATATGGCATGGGGATTGCTGAAGACTTAAAAATAATTTAATATGGGTATAATTGAGTATCATTAAGATTCAGAATTAAATATATTATAATAAAATGCCATGAATGGCAAACACAGCAGCCCTATAAGTCCACAACTACTTATTAGCTAGTCATTCCTAATTGGGCCTAGCACACTGTGTCTGTTTGCATACTAGTACCTTTCCAAACTAGTGTCCTTAAATTCAAATATATCATAATAAGCCATTGATCAGCTCACAAAGTAGGTTGAGGCTCAGCCCCTCAGGGATCTTAGAGCAATATATACAGCAAAGTTTGTAATGAAGCAAATAGTGCAAAAGCATAGTTCTCCTCAAGTTATCCTCTCAGACAATGCCAATAAATTTTACTCACAAGTTGTTCCCAAGTCAAATGAGCTAATGGGAAACCAGGGATTTCTTACTGTCTCATATCATACTGAGACCAACAGAATGGTGGAATGCGCCAATTGTACATTGGTGAAATTTTTTGGAAGTTTACCAGAATTTCTCCGCCACAATGGGCCATATATTTGGACTCAACCGTTTTTGCTTTTAATATTAGCTATCACAGCGGTAAAGGGTACTCACCCTTCTAGCTCTTATACGGTTGACAGCATGTATTACTGCCCTTATTACATTATATTGTTGATGATAAAAATAAATTCCAGTCATCCAAATATTTTGACTAACCAGTAGATTACCTCATTAAGATTCATACCAAGGCCTATGGCATCCTTAACCCAAATAATCAATCAAAACGAGAAGGATAACTTGCATCATCTTATTGTGTTGAGCTTTGCAGTTTGTATTTTGAGTCACTTACTGTAATGCTTATATATTCAACAGGACGCATAAGTTAGCTACTATATGGAAGGGGCTAAATGTTTTTCTTAATATAGTCACTTCCAAAGCATAAACTATTTTGATCCTGATTAATTTACAAGTAGTCAAATGTGTTTATTCCAATTTTCTTTGATCTTATTATAAATATGACAACCATTTCATCAATGATTGAGTGGTAAATCAAGTCAAAAGGGGTTGGGTTGGATAATCAATTGACTTTATTCTTTTTTGACTGAAAACATAACCTGATCCTAAACTCCATTACTAGATTTTTCCCTAAGGTGGAATGTAATATAGTCAGTCCCATGGTATCCCATTTTAAACTTTTCCTGAACTATCAACCCCTTTGCACAATTGTATTATACATTAGTCATTAATTATCATCATTAGAGCATTACTGTTTCTTGAATTGAGTTATTTAACTTAAATATTATACATCTATTCTTAATTAAAGATCACCTTATTTATCAAATTTTGTCATTTAATTAGTTTAGATCTTTAGTGTAGTCTATCTATACTAAAAGATTATAGCTTTACTTCATAGTCATTTTATATGGTAAAGATATAGTTGGACTGGCCAAAAATAACCTGCGCAGTAGTTAGTAAAGGGTCCTCTTGCTACACCTAGGAAGCTAAGTCTGCATCACCTGAACCCCTCACTCCCTCTACCATGGTAGGCTATGCAGTCTGCCACTCTTTGCTGGGGTTGAAGGGTTTTGATATAGCCACTTTACTTGCTGCCCCTTCCTCAAGTGCATCATATTTGGTTATTTACTCCCAGATAAAAACTAGATTTCAAATTTAATATTAAAACTAAAATTAAAATAAGTTTAAGTTATGAGTTTTTACCAGTTCTGCAATATTATCTTATTCAAAAACTTCTATATTATCTAAGTTAGTTAATAATAACGCTTTTCTTTCTTGTAACAATCACTTTAGTTACTACAATTCAATTTGAACAGCAAATTTGGATAATCACACACAGGAAAGATGGGCGACTTTAATAACAAAAATAATACAACATGGGCGAGCGTCACAGCAAGTGGTGTACTTAACGGTGCAACTAAGGGCAAGAAACGCCCTGGAGGGGGACCAGGAACCCAAGCCGTAAAAAAATTGCAAACTCAGACACCGTCTGGGTTTATGGTATTTACTGTAAAGCATGCGCAATACATGTACATTCAATTCAACCAACCTTTGTCAAAGGTGGAACACAGGATCAGACTCTTCCTTGGGGATGAGTCACTGACCCTGTGGGAGAAAACATGTGAGGCACAGCCCTCACTTTTCCCTCACGCGGTGTACATAGTCACCAACAATATGGGCTGTGGCTGGATCGATATTGGTTTCAAAACAGCTAATGAAGCTGATGCCGCAGCAAAAATCTGCATGGAAATTGCCCTCCCTGAGGGCAAAAAGATTGTGCACACCGCGCACACCAGATGGAACAAAGCGAAAACATTTTTCATCTCCTTTGACTCACTCCCCACCAACCTTCCTTGTAAGGTAATCGAGGAGGAGCTCCACAAAGGTCTTGTGGCCTACAGAGAAATCCATTAACTCAAATTATAGCGATTTCTCTTAATGCCCAACCTGTGCATGGTCAAAGCTATCGCTGTAATCAAGCCCTTCCCAGAAGTGGAAGAGGATTTATCCAGAATTCCCCGCGCAGCAGAATTTCATTTTGCAGATGGGGGCCAGTCAGCTGCATTCTGAGTTACACCAGAACGCGCACCACCCATTTGCAACCACTGTGGCTCACTGGGCCACAAGGAACATGCATGCCCTGTAAAAGAGGGCTTAATGGAAAACGATTTTTATGAAGAAGCTATGGATGAAGATAATGAAAACTTTGCCAAAATGACTGATGGCCACCACCCATTCCGCTGGGGTGAAGATGGACTATACTCCATCGTGGACCCAGTTACAAGTAAACAGCGTAAAGCAGCACAAAAAGCCTGCAAGAGAGCAGTGGCTGAAGCGGTGGCACACGCTGAATCCGCCATTAACCACGGACAAATTCAGGAGAATATTTTGATATTCACCAAACCAACCAATCAGAACAATATAACCAGGTCAAAAATTTTCACAGTAACCAGACTGAGCCACAAAGCGTCATCAGTCATGCACATACTGAGGAACAATGCAACCGCAATTTGGGTGAAAATGCGGTGCACAATGCAACAAAGTTGAACCTCAAAAATATAAAATTAATCAACAACCCGCATCAAATCAACATGAGACCTGTGCAAGAAAAGTTGACACAAATGCAAAAAACTGCAATTCCCTTGAATCATTAGGTCAGATCAAGGTAACCAACAATGGCAGTGAAAGAGTTGGAGTATAGACGCGGAGCATGGCCAAAATGAGCCGCGGTGGGATAGAACCAGAGGGTCCTCCCAACCGCTCCTGAGGCGCCACGGGCACCTCAGTGTCAATAGGGATGTTAAACATTGCAGGAGCCAGGGCTCATACGTCCCAAGCCAAAAAGCTGGCATTTCTGCGAAAACCTCTTGTAGACATCTTGGCCATCCAAGAAACCCACTGCCTACAAGGGGAAGAAGAATCCTGGTCAACCAGGGTTGCACCATCACAATCAGTATGGACGTCTCACTGTTGGGTGATAGTCCAAAACAACAAAAAATTTAAATTACAAATTCATCATCACACTTGCATGGTCAAGTCCTGGTAGCAACAATCACAAGCCAAGATGAAATAATTTTGTTAACATGTATCTACGCACCGTGCACTGCAACTGAGAGAAAAAAATTTTGAAAAAATTTCTACTCTCACCCTCCCACCAGATATCATCATGTTAGGCGATTTCAACTGCTGGGATAACCCCAATACAGATTGATGGCCTAATCCCAGGGGATACCCACCTGGACACATTGAATATTGCACAATGAAGGCATCTCTTGGCTTACAGGATGCTTTTCCCCCAATTCACCAATCCTTCCCCACATGACAAGACCCAACATACGTGAGGGACTGCTCATATCAATGAGTCATATTGACCACATCCTCATCCCACAATCCCACCACTCAAGAATCTCCAAATTTACAACAAAAAAGATCAATTTTTCTGATCACTGATTAGTTATAGTGCAGTTAGCACCAACCCAATTCCACACACAGGTGTCGCCTTGGAGAAAGCTTCACCCAGAAAATATAAAATTGCCCAAGATATCTGACTGGGTTGAAAACAAGGCTACAAACCCAGAATTTGCAGCCCCATTCACTTTGGATCCCATCAGAACATGAGAAAATTTCAAAAAAGACTTAATCAACAAAACCTGACATATTGCATCACACAAGTACACCGCGGACACAGCCACAATCAAGCGTACCTTGGCAGAACTAGACCACCTGGAAATAAATACTCCGAGATATGGCTATAGCCCTAATTGGGGACGCAAATGGGCAGAAATTTCAGCCTGACTTAACAATCTCATCCTTAAACACCAACACAAAATCAAAGTATTGAACAAAGGTAAGTTCACAAAGGAAGGCAAAACCTGTTCGACATACTTTTTCTGCCAATTCCACTCCTGCAGAAACCAGCCCACGTGCACACAGGTCCACAAGACCAACAGCACCGTGGCAACTGACCCTGAAGAGGTCAAGGCGGAAGTACACCGCTATTACACCAAATTATATTGTGATATGCCAACAGATCCACAAAAAATTAAAGAATTTATTCAAACCGCCAAGATACAAAGTACACCACCAAATTACAATATTCTAAACCTAATTACATGGGAGGAGCTTTGTGATATAATCCACAGTGCACCACGTAGGAAATGTCCAGGGCCTGATGGGATACCCTACGAATTTTACAAAAAATATTTTAAACAAATCGCCCCCCTCCTATTGGCGTCAATGAACCAGAGTTTGTTGGAAACAAGCCTATTACCAGGAGGCCATAAATCCTACGTTATAACCTTGTATAAAAAGGGTGACAAGTTGGACCTGGCCAACTGGCGCCCAATTGCACTCTCCAACACTGACACAAAAATTCTAACAAAAATTCTAGCAGCTAGATTAGGCGCAATTGCATCTGACGTCCTATCACCCAACCAGTTTGGGTTTATACTAGGGCGTTCAATCTGGAACAACATACACCCTGTTGCAGACATTTGCCAATCCAAAGCAACTGGTGCCCTGGTCTTCTTGGATCAGGAAAAGGCGTATGACCGTGTTAGCTGGACATACCTAAAAGAATGTCTACATGCCTTCAAACTCCCACCAAGATTCTTAAAATGGGCGATGCTCCTAACAGAATCTGCAACCATGGCTGTATGCGGCCCTGGATTCCTAACAAACAATATCAAACCACACAGAGGGCTCAAACAAGGGGACTCCCTCAGCCCACTGCTATACAATTTCAGCTTTGACCCACTTCTCCGAGTAACTGACTCACGTCTCATGGGGATAACCGCACAAGGAAAACCAACAGTCAAGATACTGGCCCTTGCAGATGACTGCGTAGCAGGTATAGCAAACAATGAAGATGCCCGACAGCTGAAACACACTCTAGAGGAATACTCCAAGGTGAGAAATGCATCGCTCAACAAAAGGAAGATAGGAATCATCCTCTTAGGCAAATACACAAACAATTGGGCCACAACATCAGAACATCACACCAACACTTGAAGAAAAACCCAATTATTTTACCCTTTGCAACACCTCCCACCACCACTCCTGTCTGACACCTTGGAATCTGGCTAGAATCAGGGGGATATGCTAATGAGACAATGGAAAGTAACCTGTTACAACGGGTATCCAAACGCGTAGCCTCCTTCAAAGGGAGAACCCCAGGACTAACAGGACGAGTTACAGTTGCTAACTCGCTCATCCTCCCAATACTGTGGTACCAGGCCCATGCGATAGCCTCTCACCTATTTTTATAACCTCAATCTGCGCGCTTATCCAGGGCTGGCTGTGGCCTGGCTCTCACCCTCCTATACGGATGGAAACACTATTTGGCCCACGCTCAAGCGGAGGCATGGGACTTATAGATTTTGAGAGCCATGCCAATCACATCCTAGGTACCTGGATAAAGGAAATCCTTGCTCCAGACCTCCTGCAACAACATTGGTCCAGAGCAGCAAGGACTAACTTTGCACAGGCGCTCAAATTAACCAACCCACATAGTCCATCCAGACTACTTTCATACCTTGCCAAGCACCCCACTGCAACAGGTCCGCATGGAACCTCCCTCATTTCAAACATATCCTCTGAACTATCCGCCATATGGGATGTACCATAGAGAAAATGGGTACTATACAGGGAAGGGGATGACCCAGCCCCCAATTCAAATTAAGAAACCCAGAAAACCACCCCCAGAGGGATATGCTTGTAACAACCCCAAGCATAGCTAGGATAGAATACCTAGCTATGCTGGACATTCCCTATGATTTAACCACACATAGAGCAATGTGGAAAATGACACACCACCCACTCCTACAGCCAAGGATAAGAGCAAACGCCTGGCGCTGTTTGAGAAGGACCATAGGACGGCGGACCACTCCAACTCCCTCCACAAAACATGTGCAGTATGTGGAGGGGAGGGATCCCTACATCACCGCCTAGAAACATGCCCCCCAACCAAAGCTATATGGCAGGAAGTCGCACGCCTGCTTAAGATTCAAAACAAACAGGAATTCTTGATATCAAAAAGTATCTTCGCGCTCCAGATCAAGTCACCAATCCCATCTACCCTCCGCTCCCTAATAATACCCATTGCAATGTGGACAATACACACAATTTCATTAGATGCGTTCAAGGGCACGGTCCCAACCATTCATGGGATTATTAACAGATTCCATGTCCACTTACTAGAGCACTTCCAAGCCTGGCTCTATGGATATATGAGACCAAGACAAAAAGCGCTCATAGAATCATGGTTCCCACTCTGGTTCCTCCACACAGACCCTTTCCTTCACACCTGCTCCATAGCAGGGGAAACCCCCTCAGAGTAGTGCACCAACCCCCCCATACCTGGCAGTCCCGCTGGCAACAGGGGTAACTTGAGTACCCTGGAGTGCCCAATTTTTATATTTGTTAGTTATTCTCTTAGTTTCACATATATTTGGTAATGTCTGTCCCCTGGTTGGCTTACCTCGGTTAAATAAGTTAGTTAATAATAAATGTGATTACTTTTATGTTTGATCATTTATAGTCATTCAATACAAAATCCTCAACATGACATAGTTATATTCTTTTTCTGAGCTAGGTATGAGATAATAATTAAAATGAATGAGCATTCATAATTCTGGATCAGAATAGCTGGTATTGTGATAGCCTAATTCTGCCCATAAAATAGTAATTTAATTAAAAGATAAAAGTGGCATACTAGCTGGAACAACCTTTAGGATAGATAGGTGCTCTGTCTTTTAGGGAGTCACAAAGTAATGGAAAGGGTTTACTACAATATATAATTGATCTACACAATTTCTATATAAAGAACAAAAAGTAAAAAATACATTGGTAGCATATAAAATTTTACTACCATAGCTATTCATCTGGCAGGTGGATATGAATTATTAGGAAATATTTAATTTTATAACAGAAAAATATGCTGCTGAAACTGTGCTATCCTCAGAAATGAAACTAAGATCAAAATTGCATTTAAAAAGTAAAGGTTAATAAATCTAGCGGATATAAAAACCTAATTTGAAAATTTAAAAAATAGTTTATTATTATATATATTTATATTTCCATATTTTATACAAAATTGTACTTAACTGATACATAGTGATGAAATATTTATATGTAAAGTCAGATATAAAGTATGTAAGGTGAATAGCTAAACTGTAAGTAGATTTTAAATTTTATTTGGGGAAGGCCAACCAGGGGATGGACACTTCTGATAAGACACTAAAAACCAAAACTTCAGCAAGAGGAGGGCACCCCAGAGAAGCAAAAGCTATCTCCTGTTGCCAGCGGGAACGCCAAGAGAATGGGAGGGGGTAACCTGTGCAGGGGCTGGTGACACTATTGAGCACATATGTAGGAAAGGGTCTGAAACTATGACTCAAACTGGGAACCAGGATGAGACCAACTGGCGGCGACATGGTGGGAAGTACCCAAACATCCACGCTTAAGTAGTGGTCCATGAAGTGTGACTGGAACTGGCGTACAGCTTCTTGGAGGGTGTGTCATGGAAACGGCAGAATGAGTTTAGACTTACCTGCCAGTCAGGATGCGTAAGCACCCAAAATCAAGCCAGAATGCCAGAGGCATTTCCAACTGAACGACTTGATATGGAGCTGGGCGTTGGGAAATGACGAAGTGTTGATGCAGCAACATGGTGAGAATGATCCCAATGATGAACCACACTGAACCCACTCCCAACCCAGGGGTCTTGCTGCAGGGGTGGAATCACAGAGATAGTTTTGATTAGATCCTCAGCATATGGGGCCATTTCAATTGGGGTGGCAAGGAGATGAATTCTCTCTTACAATTTAGTGGACATACAGCCACAAGATCCCCATGTATTGCTGCCAAAAATTAATGATAATAGGGTTGTAGAGCCAAAAATATTGGACTCACTGAACCCAAGCAATGATGGAAGAGGCCATAGTGCCCAAGAGTACTGGAAAAACCCATCCAGTATATGGACCAACAGGCCACCAGGAAAACGCCATCAGGGATGCAGTCAGAAGAAATAACAAAATTTGTTTTTGTTTTTTGGCAAAATTTTATTAAAGGAAAAGGAAGAAAATCAAACAACAATTTTCTCAGTGCTATGCAACTGATTAAATAGTGGTCAATTGGGGTAGTGACAAGCCGGGATCAGGTCCTGCAATTTTGACCTAACTGGCAAATTGTTCAGGAAATGGGCGGATTTGTTCCTTGAGAACTGACATCATAAAATTTGGCGGTGGGCCAAGTCGCTGTCAGTTAGACCTCAAATGTCCAAACCGGGGCTTGGCTACATTTCTGGCAGTTGGTACAACAGCATTTGGCCTGACAAGCGACAGGAATCCCCCAAGGCCACCCCACATAGGGGAGGGTTTATTTAGTTGGGAATGGGTTTGGGACGCCCAACCCACCCGCGCTTGGTCACTGAACCATCCATTTGGTCAATGGCATCACATTGGCTGCAACGCCCAAATTGCCAACAGAGGGCTTTGAACCCTCATCAATGGCGCCCAAGATTAGTTCTATTGGCATATTGATTGAATTAAAGCCATTGAGCGTTCTGGCCAATACCTCAGTCTTCATGCCTTTCCAGCCATTTGAGATTTGGGCATCAGTCAGATTGCCAAAAAATTAGATCCTACTGATTTTAATTTGACAATCTCGGTGCAGATTTTTCTAATTCCCCACAACAGTTCTGCTGAGGTGAGTGTGAGCACTGGGGTGGGATCTGAAGTGGAAGGGCTGTTACCCATCGCTCATCTACTATGTGAGTAAGATCGACCTGAGTAACAAGGGGTACCGCCATCCTCCTTGGTGTCTTTTTATTAGGGAATGGGAAGATGGCCCGATCGACACCCAAAGGATGTTCCCTGGGACTTACAGGGTGGGGGTGGAACCTGAAATAGCATCTAAGACAATTGTGTATAATCCACATAGTGATTGTGACTACCAAGGCATGGAGGGAGGGTGGAAGAGGGGAAGCCATGGATAAAGCAAACATGTCCTTAGACAGGCTGAAGGGCTGTGCCTGATCCTGGAGAAACAGACGTTGCACCTCACGCCATATTGCTTTAGATGGAGGGCACTCTTCCAGGCGGTGAACCAGCGTTCTATAATGGTCACACATGACACAGGATGAGTGCAAAGCGTTAGAGCGTTTGGCAGTATGGTATACCCATCTCAAGCAGCGCCACACATGGGAATGAATATGCAGCTGCAGAAGAGGGTGGTACATACTTCCAAATGGCTTTCTGGGTATCAAGGGGTAGGGGATGTCCATCATGTTTAGGTAGTCCACCCTGGCCATGGTAGGGGGTCGCATGGGTATCACTCCATTCATAATGGGAAGACCTTGTGCTTCCTTGGTGAACCGAGGAGAGGGACGCCCCCTCTGGGCAGTGTGCCCACAGATGAAAATTCTTCACTCGGCGCTCCGCATGGAGAGTAGGATCCTTTTGAAGTGGGGAGACGTCCCATGTAGGCCCACAGCAGAAGGATGTGAGGCAAGGTACTTTAACATAGAGTGGGGGTGGGAAGGATTGGTGAGGCCCAGGGTGCAGGAGAAGTTGGAGCGGGCTGCGCGGGACCAGTGCTGGGCTGAGATTGTAGGGTTAGTAACTGGCAACGATCCAGGTGCCAAGGATTTTGGCAGCATAGGTCTCAAAGTTGAGCAGACCCATACCACTACAATGGTGAGGGCCAAACATGACATCCAGGCGCACCGGCAGTGGGCAGCCTAATGAAAGCCACCCTTGCAGAAGGGCATATAGTGACTTGAAGAAACATGGGGAAAAAGTGATGGCGTGGGCTCCAAACCAAACTTTAGAGAGAAGCATAGAGTTGCTAGCACTACTCTGCCTGTAAGGGAGGTCTGACGGGCTCTGAGGGAAGCTATTCATTTCATAATGTTGTCTAGGATATGGTTTTCCATCACCATTGAGGAGTACCCTCCTGTTTCCAGCCACACCCCCAAATGGCGGACAGGGCCAACGCTGGGGCTTGGAACAAAGGGGAGCACAAGCGGGGCGGTGTGAGGTAGGCAGGGCAGGCTATCTCGTGCGCTAGCTGATGAGGCAGGTAGGAAACAGGGAGCTGGGCCCAGCAGGCTTGATACTGACCAAGGAGAACAATTTTGGTTTTGGAGGCGTTGAGCGCTGCATTACTTACCCTGGAGTAAACCTGGATAGTAGCTTCAAGCGCGCGTGCATCATGATCGTTAGACACCCCAACCACACAATCATCAGCAAATGCCAACATCTTGACTGGTGCTTGGCCCTGCACATGGACACCAGTAAGGCGGGCATTCACATTTCGAAGAAGTGGGTCAAGGCTGAAGTTATACAAGAGTGGGCTAAGAGGGTCCCCTTGGCGCAGTCCCCTTTGAGGGCGTACTACATCCTTGAGGAAGCCAGGGCCACACACAGCCATTGTGGCGGACTCCATTAGCAACATCACCCAATTTTTGAAGCGAAGGGGGAGGCGGAACTTGTGGAGGCAGGCTCTGAGGTAGTCCCAATTGATTTTTATCATAGGCCTTCTGATGGTCTAAAATACAAATGCTCCAGAAGCTGTGGATTGACAGACGTTGGCTACGGTGTGTATATTGTCCCAAATCGACCTTTTGGTTATAAAACTGAATTGTTAAGGGGAAATGAGAGCAGAGGCAGCAACCTCTAGATGGTTAGCCATGATTTTAGTAAAAAATTTGTGTCTGTGTTAGTGAGAGAAATGGGGCGCCAGTTGGCCAAGTCCAGCTTATCCCCTTTTTTGTATAATGTAATTGTGAAGACATCTTGCCCTCCAGGCAGGAGGCGCTTTTCCAGAAGGCATTGGTTAAGAGAGGCAAGCAGCAAGGAGGATAAATCTTTGAAATACTTCTTATAGAACTCATAAGAAATGCCATCTGGACCTGGGCATTTCCTATACAGTGCACCGCAAATTGTGGACCAGAGCTCATCTTGAGTAATCAAATTCATCAACTCTGGGAATTGGGAAAAGGTGCGGATGTGTGCACTTTTGAGAAAAGTTTCCATTTCAGCTGGCAGAATTGGATCAGATCAATACAGTTTGGAGTAATAGTTTTGTATTTCGATCGCCACTTCAGCCAGTGTATCCATGATGGAGTGGTCTGGCCTTCACACCTGTGTGCAGGCCAAACTCTTGAGCGGTGCAAATAATTTTTAAAAAAGTAAGCGGAACACATGTTGCCCACTGTAATATGTTTAGCTTTATACTGAACACAAACCCAATGCTTGTGTTGTCTCACCAGTGCATTGAGGTGGGCGGACACTTCCACCCACTTGTGACCCCAAGCTAGGCTGTAGCCCACAATGGGGACGTTGGACTCCAGGTGGTCCAACTCTGCCAGTGTGCACAAAATGACTGCCGAGGTGGCCTGTGAGTGGTGTGAGGAGAGGTGGCGAGCCTGGAAGATTGTGCTCGCCTTGAAGGTTGACCAGGTGGAAATTGGATCTGCACATAATGGTGTGACAAACTCCAGAGCCAAGGTCATGAATTCCACCCATGAGGAAAATCTTGGCGATGCAATTTCAGCTGGGCAAAGTTTGCACCATTTCGGCACCTGGGCTGCTGGGTTGGATAAATGGAAGGAAATTGATACCATCCTGTGGTCAGAGAAATCAATTTTTGTCATGGTGAAGTGGGAAATTTGGGTATGAAAATTTCAAATGGCATGAGGATAAGGTCGATGTGGGTCATGGACCTTAACTGGCTGTTGTGTATGTGGGGGCATGACATGTTAGTGAGTAGTGGAGCATGGCGCGGCAAAGTATCGAACAACCCTAGGGTGGCTTTGAGAATGTGAAGTTCAACGTGCCCCTGTGGGGGTGTAGGCAATGAGGGCCAGCGGTCTGTGGATGGGTTCATCCAGCAGTTCATGTCTCCAACAATGAATGGGTTGGGGTGTAGCAAAAGGGAATTGACTGTCAAGAAAAATTTCTGACGTTCTCATGCACAGGTTGGGGCATAAATGTTAATGACAGCGTGCACTTTGTCATCCCACGAAAAGGTGACAACAAGGATATGGCCGTTTAGGTATGAATTTGATGAAATAAATTTAAAATTACTGTTCACTTGAACTAGCACCCCACAGTGCTCAGACCAAAAGGAGAGGGAAGGGAGGGGCATGGTTTTCCATGATTCCTCAGTACCACGCGGACAGTGGGTTTCCTGAATGGCCAGAATTCCACAGGTAAATTATTTTGTAAAAAACTCAGTTTTCTAGCCCAGGACAGCGAGGCCTTGAGTCCAGCAATGTTTAACGTCCCTAAAGTAAAGGCTTCCCCTATTGCACCTTAGGTGCGAGGGGAAGGGCACCTGAGCCATTCAGCCTTCTCTTTTTCATCATGTCACTGCTTGGCACCGTGGGTATTCAATGATACATAGTATGTGTCAGAATGGTTAGCTTTAGCAGTGGGGTTTGCATTGGCTTTTGCCTTCGCTTTTTCCCTGGTGTGGGATGAGTTTTTTGCAGTGTATGCATTTGTGGTGCACCATTGCTTGGAGGTGAAATTTTGGCAGGAATGTTGGTGAGCGACTCAGTTCCAATTGATGCTTGGGTGCATTGGTTGGGTGAAACCAATTCGCCCATCAGGTGTTAAGCTTGGGTGACCCAATCGGCTTGGGCATCCCAATCTGATTGGTTGAGGGATTTATGAGCTGCTTCCACTGCAAAAATCTCAACGTCCTCCTGGAGCTGGGCTGGCAGGATTGCGGATGTGGTCTTTGCCACCTCCTTGGCCACCACCTTGTGGGACTTCTTGGCCTTCTTCCACTCTTGTGGGGACATTGGTTTTACTAGAATGTAGCAGCCTTGCGCTCCCCACGGGAAGGCTGCGTCATGTCTAGTGCCAGTTCATAGTGGGCTTCTGCACCGCACATTGCTTCTGAGAGAATTTCTTGATAAGTAATGCCCTCTTTGGAGGGGCAGGTGTGGGCCTTGTGGCCAAAAGTGTGACAGAACATGCAGATGGGAGGCGCGCTATCCACAGTGACCTGGAATGAATGGATGTTTTGCCGATTGATTTTGATGAAAGTGGTGTGTGGAATTTGGGTTAAATCCTCTGCTATCCCTGCGGATGGGGTGAGTTCAGCAATTGCTTTGCCCATGCACAGGTTTGGCATTAGCATAAAGCACTGCATTTGAAGGATTGTATTACACTGTATATGATGAGCCCAGCCTTCAGGTGGTGCTCTAGCATGGTGCGCTTGACCATTGTGGGTAGGAAGTCAAAAGGCATGAAAATTTGATTCAATTTAGTTCAGCTGGTGAGCTTCTTTTTGACTACACATTGACCATCTGGGAGGTCTACTACTACACGCACCTTTGTGGCTTTGTCCGCCACTTCCTTATTTTTGAAGCCAAGATCCAGCCAACCATGTGGCATGGAGTGGGGTGCAACATACACCGCATTTGGGAAATGTGTGTGTAAATCTCCACAAAACATCTCCCAAAGCGCCGTTTGCTGAATATTCAGGAAAACATGCACCCTGTGTTCCACCGATGATAGTGGTTGGGAGTGCAGCATATTGATGAACTGGTTGCAGCACACTTGCCAGGCCAAAATTTTCGGGGAAATGGTAACCTCCAGTTTTTATTACTAATTTTATCTATTCTGCCAGACTCACCAGGTCGTTTATAGAATTTGGTTGATGTGGGGCCAACACCTGTGCCCTTAACTTTACTCACCCAACTGCTCCCTGACATTGGGCGCCAACTAATCTCCTCAATGAGATTATCAAACTTTACCTAGACTTGAATTGAATTTGTTGCAAAAGTGTTTGCAACTAGAGAGAAAAGTTAGCTAGACTATAGGTAGAATAAGTTAATATAATTTTGAGGCAGAAAGATCATTTCAGGCTACAAAAACGCTTAGCTGGTAGGTAGCATATGCTGAGGGTAAGTTGATTTATACCTTATTTTTAAAGCTGCAGATAGATCAGCATATATAGGATAAGATTATAATTATAGCAAATTTGGCTGGGCTTCTAAGATAGAATAAGTTTATATGTAAAAAATAGTTAATATTCTTTATTTTTTATATCACTATGCCTAAAGATATCTATATCTCTTTTTTACTTAACTAAGGCAAGCCAACCAGAAGACAGACAATATTAAGCTCTGAGGAGAAAATCTTATACTAAGCTATAGTTTAAACAAACAGAAAGAGATGGGCGTATCACTCAAACTGAATAAAAAAATAAGAATAAAAATTAAAGCTAAAATGAACCAACCAGGTCAAATGCGGTAAATTGCTATGCATCCATGGTGAGGGTGAGTTGGGATTGGGAGGCTCATTTTCCTCCTCTGTGTTGAACAGTGTATGGCAGAGCTCTGAGAGCATGGGCATGGGTGCATCCTCAAAAAGGGGGTTGAGGTAGCAAAGTGGCTCAGAAAGCTTGAATTTAGCTATGAGGAGGGTTGTGATATATTTGGATAGAGATTTTTTATCCTCAAGGGGAACTTTGGGTAGCATGGTAAAGAAGTGATGTTATGGCTGGTAATGCGGCTCTTAAAGCCAAATTTTGTGACCATCGCAACTTTTTGTACTGCCTTGTGGGCAACTTGTTGGAATCATAGGAATTCTTTTATAATTTTGTTGCATGGGGGAAGGACAGTGGTGGGTACCCCCTTGGCCAAGACTGCAACTGATTTTGCTATGGACTTTTGGAGGGGGCAACAATCAGGTAAGGCAGCAGCCTCTTTGGTGAGTTGGTGGTCACTTTGGAATTCATCAGCATCTGAGCGTAGAGCATAGTGGTGAGTTGGGAATTGAGCCACATAATATGCATTTAGGTCCATTTTGAGGCCTGGGGCCTTGACTGAGTCAGGGATGAGATTTCTTAAATCATCAACTTCCTCCAAATAATCCCAGGGATTTGGTTGAAGATAATATGTTGATCAGCATATGGTGGGCTGTATTGGGTGGCTGGGTGGGTTTTTTTGAATTTACTGGGGTCCATGCTGACTCCTGATTAGTTGGAGTAGGAGTGGTTTGGCATGTTTGTTCCTTATTGGTTGAATCCGTGGCAGTTGCATCTAACATTTTGGGTGGAGGGGGAGGGAGGATTGTGCCCCATTTGAAAAAGGATTTTATTTTGGCTATAGGAGTATCATGGGGGGAGTCAAGTGTGTGGGCTCCATCTCAGGCTATGATGGAGCAGCGCCACTTTGAGTGGTCCAAGTCAAAACAAATAGGGCAGATCATGCGCCCCTTATCTACTTTGGCCCAGAAAGGGTGGTTGGGGGAAAGGGGGACAACAGTTTGAGGGGAAAGGAGGACAACAGTGAGAGGGGAAATCAAAATGGCAATTCTGTTTGATATTAGGCATATGGTTGCAAAGGTGAAAGGACCCGCAAGTCAATTGGTGTAACGCACTGGCTCCTTCCAATGAGCCACGAATGAGTTGGGCAACAAGATCCATGTTACAGACCATAGGGCTGACAGGGCTCCTGATACTACTCTCCTTGTGCGCGCACTACAAGATTGGACAAGCACCCCCTGGAAGACAGTTGCAAATATACTTAACCCCAACAACATGCCTTGACTCCAAGACAAGGTATAAAGGAGGCAATAGCTCTCCCAAGCTCACTCTCAAAGTCCAATTCTTGTTGATTCAAGCCAAACATGGCTGCAGTTAGGCAATATTTTTAAATAAACTCAAACTATAGATATATGAATTTTAAAGTTCTTTTATTTAATATTGGCCAGGTTGATAGAAAACAGAACTGAGAAGCCTCCAGCTCCCAGTTCCTTCCCTATATACACATGCTACAAGCTAATATAAAATATAACACAAGCTTATGGTGCTAATCTGACTGATACTTGGTGTAAACCTTACAGCAGGATCGCGGAATCCTCACTCAATGGTTCTGTACCAGTTCCAATCCTCAACAGTTCCGCGCCAGTTCCATTTTGAATCCCAAACGAACCGCGAAACTTCCAAGCATCCATTCCATTCCATTCTTGATTTGAATTCAAATCGAATCTTGAAACTACCCCTGTTACTCGATTCCCATTTTTCCTCAACTTGGACATCCATCTTGCTCCTTGGCCTCCTTCAAGCTCCTGCCCCTTAGGCGTTCTTGCCAGGACCAACGCCCCCTCCTCCTCCATACATCCAGACACAGCCTGCCCTGTCTTACCAAAGATCAGGGCAATGTGATGCTGAGGATAGACCTAAACCGTCACAATTGGCTCCATTGGAAAACACAAATTGTAAAATGGGGTCAGCGCCATATAATGACAACCCAGCTATTATTTCATTGTATAAAGTTTCAGGGGGAGGTGGATGAGGAGGCCTGCAAATTAAACCACAAGAGTGGTGTCATCAGGTAACTGGGTGTGAGTGGTTGGTATGGGAGTTTCCTGGAACACCAGGAGAATTTTGGCTTTGATTGCAGCATTGGTTTTGCAAGTGAAGCTGAGGTCAAAGTACCCCTTGTTGCAGTGGAAGTTGATAAAGCCTGCAGGCTGCATAAGCACCTGGGCTAATTCTATTATTTTTTTTTGTTGTAGGGGAACAAGTTGCCATATTTGACCTGGAGGCTAAAAATCTTGCTTTGGGGGAGCACAATGGGGATATGAGGCCCAATTGAGAATGTGCAAGGTGGAGGGTGGAATCCTTGGGGGTTTTATTGACCTGAGAAAATGGGGGAGGCTGGTCAATAAGGTTTAAAAGCATTTCCCTGCTGGGAAGAAGACACTAGGGGGTTTTGCTGCTGCCCCATTTTGGAGAAGCGGGCAGTCAGGCTGAGGAAATTGATGTTTTGCTGTTTGTCAGTTTTTTGGAGTTGTTTAGTTCTTCTATAATTTTAAATTTTCTCAAATGTGTTATTGAGTGGAAAGAAAAACTATACATATCTCTTTTAGTTTTAATATAATAGATATATACTATTCTAAAAATTTATAAATATGAATATAATACAATCTATTGTGGATCATGGGTGAGGATACTGTTAATATAAAATTAAATGGAATATAAAATTTATTGGGTTAAGGATAGTTATCCTGGAAGGGTAGTTCCTGCTTTTACTCTAGTGCAGGTTTTGTTAAAAACAAGTTCAAAACCTGTGCTGGCTAAAAAAATCTTGGTGCAGTTTATTTGTCCCAAGGTCAACTCGCCTCAATTACTTTTAGAATTTATTGGGTTAACTGGTTGATCATAAAGGGAGGATACCCAAGTGGTAGAATAGGGACCTCTACCGCTGCCTCCCCAAGTTCAATTCTAGTACAAGAACTTTGGGTAGGGGACAATTATGACTGTGTTGGCATTGCACACCAATGCCCCAAACTGAGATAGCAAATAGCAAAGGTGGCCCATGGAGTTCCTGGCCTGTCATATGCCGCGCATGGAGGTTTTCCAGATTTTATCCTCCTTTCCCATTCATTCGATTTCCTATTAATTGGTGCAGTATCATCCCCAGGTCAGCCCACCTCAAATAAAATATAAACTGGTTGATCATATTCCCTGGTTAATATAATGCTTAATACACCTAGTGCTAAAAAATAGTATAATGCTCAATCCAGATTGTTTGTATGACTGATCCAATATAATTAGTAATTAAGATCCTGGGCTATCTGCAACTCTAACTTTTATTTAACAATATACCTTTTTTACTTCAATTTAAATATTTTGCATTTCAATTCCAGCATTTTGCATTTCAATTTCAACATTTTAAATTTATTAAGTTTTTATTTGAGGCGAGCTGACCTGGGGATGACACCACACCAATAAGGATGAAGAGGATTTGAATTAATGGGAAAGGAGAATAAAACCTGGAAAACCTCCATGTGTGGCTTTGATAGGCAGAAAACCATGGAGTGCCTTGCTATTCACTATCTTGGTTTGGGGCATTGGTGCGCAACACCAACACAGTCATAGTCATCCCCTACCCAAAGTTTCTGTACCATAATTGAACTCAGGGAGGTAGTGGTAGAGGGTCCATATTCTACCACTGAGGTATCCTCACCTACATTTTGCATTTCAACTTCAATAAGTCAATTTTAATACAAAATTTTTGTGATAAAATTATATCTAAAAAATATTAAACCTATTAAAATATAAGAAAGATAATTATAAAGCATATTCTATTGATGAGCATAGGGCAATTCAGATACACAATTTGTAATATATCTAAGATTAAGTCAAAAATATTCTGTATTATCAGTAACTGAAACAGGAGCAGGCTCCTCTATAATTAAGTCTGATAGCAATCCACTTACCCACTTCTTAACTCTAATCTAACTCTATTTTTTATCTTTGAAAAGGCACTTTCAATTGGATTTAGCATATATGAATATGGAAATAAAACCTTAAAGTCAAAATTAAAAGATGAAGTTAATCTCTCTTGATCTTGCCTTCAATATATTCTAGCATTTTCTAATATGACACAAACCATGCAGATTTTTTTCATTGTATAGATAAGAGCAAAGATCATGTAAATTAATCAGCAAATATATCACTATCAACTGTTGAATGAGCAATAGTCTTACTATATTGCAAGCCATCAATAGTCATACTAGCAATCAAAGATACTGACCTATCTCTCACTGTTGGAACAGTTACAATGGTACATGTTCCTCTTCTAGATCTTCTCTGGCTATGATTGAGATGTAAATTAAATGAGAATTCATCAATAAAAAATAGCTATATAATAATCATCATTAAAGTGATTATTAAACCAAAGGGCATACTCTTTTCTCAATAAATTGTTTCAGGAGTATTTACTCTATCTAATTCTTGATGGCTTAACTTTATTATAATTTGTAATTCCTGGAGACATTTATTAATACTTGTAATTGAAACTGAAAAATTTTCTTCTTCTGCCTCCAATGTTTCTTTGATCTCCTTCAAGGTTATTTATAAATTAAAAGAAACCAAAATTTCAACTCTTTCTTTACAAGCTTGATTAAGAATTCTTCTTTCACTTCCACCTTTGTATTTATCTATAATCCTACTTGATTCATAATTAGAAGTTATAGTTCTTGCAGTATTATAGTTTATTTCTAAAATATCAGCAGCTTCCTTTGTAGTCTTTCCTTGTTCATATACTAATCAAATAAGGCTAAGGCATTTAGCGTTAGTGATTGTACTGTATCTAGTTCTAGATACAGACTCAGTGATTTCCTCAGCATCAGTATTTTCTTTTGGTAGATTATAAACTTACATAAGGGATATAAAAATCTTTTTTAAATATGAAAAAGAGTGGGCAATAATATGCTTGCCTCTATTTCAGCAGGAATAATAAAATTAAACTATTGCCAAAAATTATGTTGAGATTGGAATATAAAATGTTAAAATTGAAATTTAAACGTTGAAGGCTTTTCTTTCCCATAACAATCACTTTAGTTACTATGATTTGATTTGAAAAGCAATTTTGATAATCACACAGGAGAGATGGGTGACTTTAATAATAAATCTAATACAACCTGGGCGAGCGTTGCATCAAGCAGTGCGCTAAACGGTGCACCTAAGGGCAAGAAACGCCCTGAAGGGGGACCAGGAACCCAATCCGCCAAGAAACCACAAACTCAGACACCGTCCAGGATTATGGTATCTACTATAAAACAAGATCAGTACATGTACATCCAATACAACCAACCCCTTTCAAAGGTGGAACATGAGCTCCAACTCTTCCTTGGGGATGAGTCCCCAACCCTGTGGGAGAAAACATGTGAGGCACAGCCCTCCCTTTTCCCTCACGCGGTATATGTCACCACCAACAACATGGGCTGCAGATGGATCAATATTGGTTTCAAAACAGCCAATG